>JAYJMB010088641.1:0-19101 GCA_036873735.1 Pouteria campechiana | reverse complement strand
ATATTGCATGATTTAATTGCTTTATAATGTTAATGATCACATGATTATGATTATTAGAATTATGCATGTATATCTAAACTACACATAAATGTTGCATATTTATCTTTTTAGAATATTTTTCAAGCATTTTAGAAACTCCGATAGAGTTTCAGAGTCTTTTATTCACCTAAAGATATTCTTTGAACATCCTCAGAAATTCTAAAGCCTTCCTTCAGAAATTCTAAAGCCTTCCTTCAGAAATTCTAAAGCATGCACCTAATTTTAGAAGCCCAATAAAATAATTTTTTTCACTTCCTTAGAACTTCTAACGTTAGTAACCCAAAAATTCTGACGCTTATCAACACACATATCTTCAAAATTAAAACTCTTTATCCTTCTCTCAAGCCATTTTATTATGACAAAAAGATGGAGAAAAATTAGAGTAACTTAGGGAGAAAAATCATAGTAGAAAAATCAGGGGAGAAAAATCAAAGAGGTACGAGAAAATCTTAGTGTATCTTAGTGCACCTATTCAAGGGGGGCCACACTAAGTCAGTAAAAGCACACTGTATATTAAATATGCATTTAGTCACTTTAAATTTCTTTATTGCATATTTTATAAAATTTTCATCACTCACATGTTTTGTTATCGTCAAAAAGGGAGAGAATGTTGAGTCTAATCCTTCTACTTAGCTTGATTTTGATGATGAATGTAATTAAGCAACTAAGTTTTGATGATGAGCAAACATATGAGTGAAGAATTAAAGTACTAACTATTTACTTTCCAAGTGTTGCAGCATTTAAATCTCAAAATAGATCAAGGCAAGTAACTACATGTGATAAGCAACGTTAATTGTAATTTTATCAAGTTTAAAGCTCATCACATTAAGCCTTCAAAATAAGATAATTAAGGAATGCTCAAATAGAAAGAATCAAAAGAAATTCCATGTTTTAGAAATGCTTCAAAAAATATATAACCCTCATCAAAAGTATTTCAGAAATCCATGTTCAAAAGTATTTCAAAAAATGTTCAGAAGTATTTCAGAAATGCAAGCTTCAGAAGTATTTCAGAAGTTACTCAGAACCTTATCAGAAGCATATTAGAAATAGATTTTAAACTTCAGAAATAATACAGAATGGCATTTCTGCACTTAGAAGCTCATCAATAAGAACTTCTGAATACGCTCAGAAGTGAATCAAAAGCAATGCACAAGCTATGCAGAAGACGTTTTTGTATTCAGAAGTTCAACAAAAAGAACTTTAGAAATAATTTAGAGGAATCTTATGCATTCAAAAACAACTCAGAAACAATGCAGAATGTTAATCAGAAGTTCATTAGAATTCAAACTTTATAAATGTTTCCAAATTTTAGAGATGTCTAGGAAGATCAATAAGAGTGAAGTTCATAAGTTCAAAAGAAGTTTCTGAACTCAATCCCTATTAGAAGTTCTTTAGATTCTCTTAAGAGATAAGGTGTGAGACTCAAAATCATTTTGAAACATTTCTCATACCTCCAAAAATAGATTAGAAGCATTCTCAAGCCATCCAAAATAATTCAGAAGATGCTTCAACACTCAGAACCAAGTCAGAATCAACTTCAAAGTCACACTCTGATCAGAATCCAAGACAAGATTCAAGAAGCTTATTAGAGGCAGAATTCAAGCTTCATAAATTAACCTCAAAAGTTGTTAAGAGGCAACTCAAAAAACCTTCAAAGGCATTCTCAAAAAGCCAAGACTTAAGAATTCAATAGAAATAGAAATTCAAGCTTCCGAGGCTCTTCAAAAGTTTATCAAAAGCAAAAATGCGATCATTATAACTGTCAAAAACCAAAATTAGTTCTCAAAAGTTCTAAAGACTCATATCAAAAATTCTACACTAAATGCATAACGGTAACTAGCAAGTAGTCAAAAGTTTTGAATACTTATCTCAAAAATTCTGAAGTTGGACAGAAGAGTAAAAACGCGACGAGGCTTTGAAAACTCTTTTTCAAATAGTCAGCAAGCTACTTAAAATAATGATAATAGCTAAGGCTTCTTCCACAATATATAAAAGGAAGATTGAAACATCTAGGAGAAAAGTTAAAAATTTTACTTAAGCATTTACTAAGGCTTCCCACTTTTCTTCCATAAGAAAAACTCCATTGCACTACATTCAAACAAGCATTCAAAGAAAATTATTCAAGAACTCCTGAAGTCTAACCGCAATTATTCTTTACTGTTATATTCATTATTTTTATCATTACACTTCATGCACTCTGCCTATCAAGAGGCATTCACTTCTATACACGTCATTTATTATTTTCTCATATAAGTTGTTGGTGAGCTCTAAAAGCCAACGTATATAAGTTGTGGGTGAGCTTTGAAAACCAAATTATATAAGTTTGTTGGTGAGCTTGAAAACCAACAAGTGTTAGTGAAACTTAAACTTAGGAAGAGAAGCAAACTTGGAAAAGTAAAGTAGGTACCAGGTTAAGGGCCGAACCACTATAAAAATCATTGTAGTAGTGTGCAATGTGATCTTTCCTATTTTATTTCAGCTTCATCTTTTAAACTTAGTCAAAATTTTAAAGGCTTAATTCACCCCCCCCCCCTGAGCCACCATTAGCTAGGGACCAACATAATACCCCATCTCCACCTACTTCTCCTCAAGTTTGATGGATTAGCAAAAAGGGAGAGAGAGAGAGAGAGAGAAACCTACCTACCAACTATTAATCCATTTGGTGAGGCATAACCCAAGAAGGGAGGGGTGAATTGGGTTAATAAAATTTCTATAGGATCCACTTTTATGATTAAAACCCTCTTTATAATTCAAGGAAGTAGATAATGCAAGAAATCAAATAAGAATAAGAAATTAAGATGTTACACTTATAAAGAGTGCTTCTTGATGGCGTAGGGGAAGACTTCCAAGAAGATTAAATCTTGCTCTGAATGCATAAAAAGCTTCTCAAATTGTAGGTGAGAGCCTTTAATGAGATGCTTTGAAGGTTATAAGGTTTGAAGGTTTGAATCTTTTGTTACTTTTGGAAATGAAGATAAATGCTCACTGTAATGCTTGTAACAATTTTTTTAAATGTCCTAAATTTACTCCATTTATATTAGGATTCAAATTTTAGTTGTTGGGGTAGGTGAAACTCATTTAATACAAGGGAACATTTGAATTTTCAACTATTTAGTATCGTGCTTTTAGACCTCTGTAAAAATTATTTTAGACCACTGAAGTTTGTGACTCAGCAGTATCCAAAAATAAATAACAAGTGTTTCAGAATTTGAAGTTATAACTTCAGAATTTTAAACATCATGACTCTACAATGTAGTACCTCTTTCAAAACTATAAAAAACTTGCTTCAGAATTTTGAATGTTGTGACTATGAAATGCAGCAAGTTTTTTGAATCTTTGAGATAACCTTTCAACCTCCGAACGTTGTGGCTTACTTTTGAAACAACTTTAAACCTCTAAATGGTATCTCTGAAATATCATTACAAACTTCTAAACATGTAACTTTGGATTACTCAAAGAAGTAAAAAGTTCTTTCTCTAATATGCTGTTTCAATCCTCTAAATATTGTAACTTTGGAATGCAACATGTTCTTTAATTAGACAACAAGATTTTATACCTCTGAACATTGTTACTTTGGATTGCAAAAAGTTACTCATGCCTCTGAAATGTTATTTCAGACTTTTCAATATTGCAGCAAGTTCTTCCATAACTTTTTAAACTTCTAAATCTTTGTATCTTTAGAATGCCTAATTTAGCAATGACTTTTCAAACTTCTTAACATCATAGATTTGAATTGCATTGAATTCTTCAAGCCTCCAATACATTAATTTAGCTTTTGAATCAATACTTTGGACTTCTGAAAGTGGAAAATTTTTAAAAAAACTTAACTAGATAATGGTAATTTTAGAACTCTAAAATTAAATTTTACAACTATGAAAATTACTGTAGTAATTTACTATAGCTATTTACAATTATAAAATGTAATAAAGTGCATTTCAAAACTCTAAAAGTCGAGGGTGCATCATCTGAAACTCCTGAAAGAAACTATAGCACTTTATTGTAGTTGTTTGCTGTAGCTATTTATTGTAGCAAAATAAGACAAGTGCTCTTCAAAATTCTAAAAACCAATTTTAGAATTCTAAATCTACTTCTAAAAATCTCTATAACATTTTACTATAGAAATGCACTATAAAAGTTAATGTAGCTATAAGATAGAAAGTTTCTTTGGACTTCTAAAAATCAATTTCAGAACTCTAAAGTATCATCTGAAAAACATTGTAGCAACTAGGCATGGGTGCTTAACTCTGAAGTTTTATTTCAGAGCTCTAAAAATCATTGTAGCAGAATTATTGTAACAATATTACTATAGCAGCTAGGTGTTGATGATTAACTCTGAAGCGTTAATTTGAAACTTTAAAAATTACTATAGTATGGTTACTTTAGTAATTAATTACGGGTGATTAACTCTGAAGCATTAATTTAGAACTCTGAAAATCATTAATTTAGAACTTTGAAAATCATTATCGTGGGTTTACTGTAGTAGAGTTACTGTAACAACATATTGAAAATTTTCAATTTAGATAGCAACATATTCAGACCTCTAAATTATCTTATGAAATTGTACTTTTCTTATTTTAAATGATTTTAAAAGTTTTCCAAAGATTTCTAAAGAAGGAACCATGTCTTCTTCCTTTTCTTCGTTTATTTATTCTTATATAAACCTTTGGCATACATACTTTTGGATGTGTTTGGAATAATTACTTCTAAACTTCTTAGAAAGTAATGTTATTAGTTCTTATAGACAAGTTTCGTTGTCTTCACAATTGACCACACATCCTCCCCAAAACTTTATTTGCTTGGGCCTAAGTTACAAGCAAGTTTTGTTATCATCAAAACTATAATATTGTTTAACACCAGCTTGCCATCCTATTCTTGCAATGATGTATATCACTTGTTTTTTTATTATATGTTTGTGTTTTAAAGGGAAATTATTGTGAGGAAGAATGTTTTCTTGTCTTATGCAAATTTTATATATTGTTGTGAGATAACAAACATGTTTATGTGACATGCTTGTTTTTGATGAAATGATTTAACTTGATTTAGTGAAGTTGATGCTTCAATGTATATGACATAATGTTGATATGTCACTATATATGATATGTTTGTTTCAGTTGAGTGATTCAATTTGATTAAATAATGTTATCTATATGATAAATAGACATTTAAGTGCTATATTTTCAAAAGCATGCTTACCAATGTATAATACAACTCAAGTTAATACTGTGAAAATCATAAAAATGGACCAAAACTTAACTTACATAGATTATTGAATTCAATTCAATTTAAATGTCTATTGGATATTTTGTTAATCATAAAAAAGGGGGAGACTATAAAACTCCAACTTGTAGTAAACTTAGATCATTGTATTTTGAAGATTAACAAAACCATAGTTGTGTTGCCATATGCTTAGATTAGGCTAATGAGTTTTCAAGTGCACAAATTTTCGAAGTATAAGCTCCTCCAGTCGCCTAGCACATTTGGCTATGGACATAGCCAAATTCTAGCCACCTACAGCATTTGCTTATGGGGTTCCAGTAAGACACCATGTCACTAGACCCTAGCAACTGCCTACTATAATCACCTGCGGTATTGTAGATTAATAAGCTAGCCACCTAGCAACTACCTGGAAGGCTCCAATAACTTACATTGTGAATTCATAAATGTGGAGTTGATTTAAAGGCACTTTAGAGCCACCTTGGAGCATAGCCAAATGCAAGGCACCTTCACTTATCGCCTAACAACCCAAAGAAAAAATGACTATAAAGATGGCAATCTTATGCAAGGTGCCATGAGCAATTGCCTACAAAGCACAACTGATTATCCCAGCTACCTAGGATTAGTTTGGAGGTTTTTAAGTATAAAAGATTGGAGTCACAAAGGAGCTGCTTATGCATCCGCTTACACCGAATAACATTGTGTTGGTCCCTTTAGTGAGGCACAACCCAAGAAAGGAGAATTAAATTAGGTTAATAAAAATTCTATGAGAACCCCTTTTGTTGATTAAAACCCTCTTTACAGTTCAATGAAGTAGATAATGCAAGCAATCAAATAATCAAATAGTTGATAGGGATTTTTATAGTGGTTCAAGGTACCTACACTCTACTCTAGTTTTCTAAGCACTCTCCTTGGTGTCATGGGTTCCACTACTTCAGCAGTGAATACAACTTAGTGCAACCACACTCTTCTTGATTTTAGCTCAGGGGGGGCATATAAAGCTTAGTGCCAATGCACTCTTCTTAATTCTGGCTCAAGGGGCCATAACAACACTTAGTGCCAATGCACTCTTCTTGATTCCATCTTAGGGGGACTTGAATACAGCTTAACAAGTTGATTGTGAGACACGCTTCGACAATCAAGCTTGTTCTTCTTGAGGTTGATCTCCAATACCAACTCAAGGTAATAAATTTAAATGAGAAAAGGAAAATGTTACACTTTGAGAGTGCTTCTATTTGAGTGAAGGGGAAGTCTTTTGAAAGATTGAATTATGCTTTGAATGTAGTTTTAACTTTCCAACAGGTAGGTGAGAGCCTTTAATGAGATGCTTTGAAGATTGTAGGTCATGAAGACTTGAATGCTTATGTTACTCTTGAGAGTGAAGTTTAATGCTCACTTAATGCTTGCAACATCTGTTAGAACATCCCAAATTAACTCTGTTAATAGTGGGATTCAAATTCTAGCCATTGGGGGGGTAGGTGGCACTCATTTAATGCAAGGGAAACATTTAAATTTTTTACCATTTGAAGTGTCATGACTTTAAACATCTAAAATAGGCATTTAAGACCTTTGAAATTTGTGAATCTACAGTGTCTAAAAATAAGCAGCAAGTGTTTCAGAACTCTAAAGTTATAACTTCAAAATTCTGATGGCCAAGGCGTGTATTTTTTAAAAATTTCTCTAAATTCTATAAATGTCATCTTCTAACCTCTGAAGCTTCCTAATGTAGGTTATGCAACCTCTGAAGGTTCTCTCTAAAGCCTTAAGATGCATCCTCTATAACTTGGAATGCTTCTTTTGAAACTTGCTTCCTTTGTAATTCCGAATGCACCTTGAAGCCTCAAAGCTCTGAAACTAAATGCATCCTCTGAAGCTTTGGAATGTAGTGAGTTCTTCATGCCTCTTTGGAACTGCATTACTTTGGATTATAGCAAGTTACTTATGCCTATAAAATGTTATTTAAGACTTCTGAATGTTGTAGCAAGTTCTTCGATAATTTCTTAAACTTCTGAATCTTTGTAGCTTTAGAATGCCCAATTTAACAATGAGTTTTCACACTTCTTAACAGCATAACTTTGGAATGCATTAAGTTTTTCATACCTTTGATGAATTTTTTCAGAGCTTTGAATCATTATTTCAGAGTTTTGAATGTTGAAAACTTCAAAACGTCTTAATTGGCAACAACCAATTCAAAATTCTAAAAAAAACAAATTCAAAACTCTGAAAATTATTGTTGCTAAGTTATTGTAGCATGTTGTTTTAGAACTTTGCTGTAGCATTAGAGCACACAAGAAGACAAAGGTTTCTTCAAACTTCTAAAGCTTGGGGCACACTTCCTCTGGAAATTACTGTAGCAACTTATCGTAGCTTTTTACTATAGCAAAATGAAACAGAGTGTATTTCAGAGCTTTTGAAAGTTGAGGCTGCATTCTCTGAAGTTCATTCTAAAAGTTATTGTAGCACTTTTCTATAGCTACGAGATGTAGGTGCTTCTAAAGTGTTAGTTCAGAACTTCTTAAGCCTTAAACCTTAACTCTGAAAATTAGTATAGCAGCGAGGCTCGAGTGCTTCTAAAGCATTAGTTCAAAACTTCTAAAGGCTAACTCAGATCTCATAAAATCATTGTAGCGATTCTACTATAGCAAAGTTATTGTAGCAACATATTAAAAATTTTCAATTTGGACTTCAACATCTTTAGTCTTCAGAATTATCCTTTGAAACTATAGTTTTCTTATTTTAAATAATTTTAAAGTTTTTCCAAATATTTCTAAAGTAGGAACCATTTCTTCTTTCTTTTCCCCTTTTATGTATTCTTATGTAAACCTTTGTCATGCATATTTTTGAATGTATTTGGATTAATTGCTTTTGCACTTCTTGGAAATCAATGTTTTTAGTTCTTATAGACAAGTTTTATTGTCTTCATACTTAACTCAACATTGTCTCCAAAACTTTATTTGCTTAAGCCTAAGTTATAGATAAGTTTTGTTGTCGTCAAAACTAAACACTTGACTCTACACATAGCCGCCTGCGATTCGCTTGATGACTAAAATAGTAAAAAATTTTGAACATTTAAGTGCATTAAATGCATCCCAACTACCAACAATGGTTAAAAATTTAAGAGAGCTATAAATAAAGCATTGTACGCATGCAGAAAAAAGTTACATAAGTCGAGAGAAGTTATTGAGCTAAAACTTTCAAATAGTCAAGCATTCAAGGTCTTAAAGCTTCTATCTTCATAAATTTTGTTATTGAAGCACTCAACAACAAATGGGGAGCATTCAAATCTTCAAAGCAGCATTCAATTCGTGTATCATTAGCCACAATTAAAGCTTTTCCTAAGCAATACAAAGAAGCACATCAAAAGTGTAAATCTTTACCTTCTTATTTAATTTGGTATATTGCTTTGGGTTGATATTGGAGACCAAGCCCAAGAAGAACAAGTTAGATTGTTTGAGTTGTGTCTCATGATTATCTTGTTGAGTTATATCCATGCCCCTTAGAGTTAGAATTTAGAAGAGTGTGTTGTCACTTAGCTATGTTGCGATTAATTTAGTTGAACCCAAGACACAAGAGGAGTGTGTTTGGAAGAGTGGAGTAAAGAATTTATCTCAAACCACTATACATTGTGCTTGTTGTTTGTATTTACTTTAACTGTGATGAACATACACTCTTATCCAGCTTGATTTTGATGATGAACATTCTTAACCAACCATGTTTTGATGATGAACACAGACATGAGTAAATCATTAAGGTATTAACAATTTATTCTCAAGTATTTATAGTAATATTTTCAAACTAATCTTGAGAATAATCTTCATGATACTTAAAGGAAAAAACCAAGTAAATGCTCAAGAAAACTAAGTATATAATTCAAAAATATACTTAAAAGAAGAAAAAACAAGTTCAAAGTCATTAAGGGAGCTTCAAAGTTAACTTCGGATTTACAAAGTTATCCCTTCAGAGTTCCTCAAGTACTTCAGAGACAAAAGGATGTCCCTTTAGAGCCAATGAAATATTTCTGAGAAAGAGGGAAATCTATTCAGAGTCAGGAGGTCACAAGCTTCGGAATCAGCAAAAGTGCCTCAGAGCCAATAGAGCACTTTGAAGTCACGAGTTCAAAACCCTCAAAGTCAATTAAAGCACTTCAGAGTCATGAGCTCACAAACTTCAGAATTAGCAAAGAGTCTTCAAAGTTAAGTCAAGCACTTCAGATTCAATAACGTGCTTTGGAGACAACATCGAGAGTTTTTGGGGTTAATAGGACACTCTTCATTCAATATGACTCATCAGAGTCAGAGGAGAAGTACTTCGGAGCTAAGTAAAGCATTTCAGAGATAGAGAAGTACGTCAAAGTTTGAAGTTAGTTCCTTCAAAGTCACAAAATAAGTACTTCGGAGACAAAGAGGAACTTCGAAGTCAGCCATCATTATATCTGACACAAGTCGCTTCCATTTTGCCACTTCGGAGGTACCAAAAGTTAACTTTAGAGCATCAAAGAAGTGGCGACATGTGAAATGTGCGAACTTAGTAATTGGAGGATCTAATGTTGCAATATCAAAGATACCAAAATCACAAAAAAGGCTCAATGGTCATAAATTCAAATATTTCTCTGCATTAAATGATTCACAACTACCACAACAGAGAAAATCAAAGGTTTCAATATAAAAAGAGTCAAGTGAAGACGTAGAAAAATAAGAAGCTCATTCTGAAAAACAAAGAGAGCATTTACTAAGACTTTAAAGTTGTTTCTCCATGATTTCAATTCCACTACAACTCATTCAAAGAAGTATTCAAAGTCATCCATTCAACCACTTTTGGAGATTGAATCTTATTATTTTATTGTTATATTAATTATGTTTATTACTTCTGAACTTTGTATAAAATCATCTTGCTAAAGGCATTAATACTTGTACACATTTACTTATTTCTGCATATTTCTACAAATCAAGGACTTACCTTTGAGTATTATAAGCAAGTAGGATACTTGCTTAGAATTTATAAAAGTTAGTTGATGAGCTTGGAAACCAACAAGTATATTTATTTGATAAGAAGGGTACTAATCAAAGAGAGTGCTAGTGGAACCTAAGCTTAGCAAAAAAGGCTAATTCAGAGAAGTGTAGTAAGAACCCAAGTAAAGGGCCAAACTATTATAAAAATACCAGTCTAAGTGCCTTATGCTATCAGTCTTTTCTTTATCTTTGCACTATAATTATTATCTAGCTAAAATTTTAAAAGCCTCAATTCAACCCCCCGCCCCCCTGAGTCACCATCTGAATAGGGCCAACAATTGGTATCAGAGCAACCTTCACTTGTTATGCCTTACTATTTCATTTATATAAATTATGAAGAGATCTCTATGGCCAGTTATTTCCATAATACTACTGTTGAAGGTCAATCTATTTTCAGACCTCCACTATTTGATAGTACAAATTATGGATACTGGAAGATGAGAATGAAAAATTTCTTGATTGCCTCAGACTATCAGCTATGGAAAACCATCAAAGATGGAATGATTGCCCTAAATACTAAAGATATATACACTATTGCGGACATTCTAGCAGTTGAAAAAGATGCCAAGGTAGAGAACGGCCTTTACTACACTCTTACATCCTCTGAGTTTGACAAGATATCCTCTTATGATATAGCAAAGGAAATCTTGGACAAACTAGAGGTTGCACATAAAGGCACAAAACAAGTAAGAGAAACTAAGATAAATCTTCTTGTATGAGAATATGAAGCTTTCAACATGAAGGAGATAGAGTCAATCTTAGACATGTTCGCAAGATTTCAAAAGATAACAATTGAGCTAAAGAATCTAAGAGAAAATTTTGCAGAGCCTAAGATGATAAAGAAAATTCTGAGATCTCTATCAACACAATGGATACCCAAAGTGACAGCAATCCAAAAAGCAAAGATCTAGACACAATGAGCTTAGAAGAGCTCATGAGTTCTCTCATAACTCATGAGATACTAATGAAGTGGAAAAACATAGAAGAGCCTAAGGGCAAGAAAGCAATTGCTCATAAAGCTGAGTCAGAAAATAATGAATCCCAAACTGATGCATCCATAAGTGGAGATGAAGACCAGGAGATGGAAATGATAACAAGAAGATTCAAATCCATGTTAAAGAAGAAAAAATTTGGAAACAGTTCAAGGAATAACTTTAGAAGAAAGGACAGAAAGAAAGAAATACCCACTTGTTACAATTGTTGGAAACTTAGACACATAAAGTTTGACTGTCCAGAACTAGATAATAAACAAAATGATCAACAAAAGAAGAGGTACAAATCATACTTTGATAATAAGAACAATAGCAACAACAACAACAATAACAAAAACAGAATAAGCAAAAAATTCTAGAAGGAAAAAAAAGCTCTAGCAGCATGGGAGATGCTAGAGAACATAATAAATGAAAGTGAGAATGAAGAAGAAGAAGAAAAACATGAAGCTCAAATCAGTCAACTCTTACCAAACCGAAGTGTTCAAAATGAACTTCATACAGGAATTAGCTTCATGGCAATCCATAAAGAACAAGTAAATTCTAATTCTAAAACTCCAAATCATGAAGAAATGTTAGAAGAACTATATTTAGATTTCATGATTCTAAAAGAGAAGTACAAAGAAACTAAAAAGGAGCTCAAAAAAAGTACAAATGAATGCTCCAAAATGAAGGAAGAAAATTCTAAGCTCAAGAGTAACAATAACATCAATAGCATACTTGAGCAGGTAATAGTTGAAAACAATACTCTAAAAAAGACATTGACTTCCACCTTATTAAGAATGAAACTAAAGAAACGAGGTGAACAACAGCAACTTAGAACATTTGAGCCTAAACAGACTATGATTTGGGTTCCAAAGATAGTTGCAATTATACTAAATGCAACCCAATCTCCTTTAGTCAAAATAGTAATGGCCAAGAAACAATGAGTACCAACACTATCTGCAACTAACCCACCTAGACCTATTCCCAAATGGGTATCAAAAGTTAAGCCTTAACTTTATCCATGCAGGTGTGCTTGTGAGCCACAAAGAGCGGCACATGGTATATTGATGGTGGTTGCTCAAGGCACATGATAGGGAATAGGGAGTTGTTTATGGAGCTGAAAATAAAATTTGGTGGAACAGTAACCTTTTGTGGTAATGGTAAAGGTAGAGCAGATGGGATCAGTAAGGTCGGCTAACCACTATCTACCATAATTTAGATGTACTTTTAGTAGAAGGATTGAAACACAATCATGTTAGCGTAAGTCAGTTTTGTAACAAAGGCTACAAAGTTTTGTTTGAATCTCAAATATGTTGTCTTAGATAAATCTCAATTAATCATAGTATATGGTAGAAGACATGAAAATATATATTTGGTTAATCTTTCTAACATTCAAGCTAAGTGTCTTGTTGTGATGATAATGAACCCATGTTGTGGCATAGAAGGCTAGGACATGCCAACAAGAATCTAATTGAAAGATTACATAGTAAGGATCTTATTATTGAGTTACCAGAACTAAAATTTGACAAACAACTATATGATACTTGCATGAAAGGTAAGCAAGTACAAGAATCACTACTTAAGTCAAACAAAAAAGTATACATAACCAAACCCCTTCAGTTGTTACATATGGATTTAGTTGGACCAACAAGATTTAGAATCTTAGAGGGAAACATTATGCATATGTCATTGTGGATGACTATAGTAGATTTACCTAGATAATATTTCTAGCATCTAAATATGAAGCTTTTTCATTTTTTAAAGTATTTACCAAACGTGTACAGAATGAACAAAGCTCTTACATTATTGCCATAAGAAGTGATCATAGTGGAGAGTTTGAAAATCAAAGATTCACTAACTTGTGTGAAAATAATGGAATTCTTCAAACTTTCTCTACACCAAGAATACCTCAACAAAATGGAGTAGCAGAGTGAAAGAATAGATCTTTGCAAGAAATGACAAGGACAATATTAAGTGAATACAGCCTGCCATAGCATTTTTCAGCTGGAACAATGAACACTACATGTTATATTATCAACAGAATCTTTATTAGATCCATACTCAACAAAACTCCATTTGAACTATACTATGGCAAAGAGCTAAATATTTCTTATTTCCATACTTTTGGCTGTAAATGCTCCATTCTTAGCAATTGCAAGAAAAACCTTTGAAAATTTGATAGCAGATATGATCAAGGTATATTTCTTGGTTATTCTATTATTAGAAAGGCATTCAAAGTATACAACTTGAGAGTTAAGATTGTAGAAGAAGAGAGTTAAGATTGTAGAAGAATCCATCCATGTCAAATTTGATGAACATACTAACTCCATGAAAAGCGATAGTGATTTTGATAATGAGATATATAATGTTTCAACAAGTGTGGAGAAACTGAGATTACAAAATAAACGAATAGAAGTTCTACTATCAGAGACAAAATTTGATAAAATTGAACCATTCACAATAAAGGTAAATGGGAATGTAACTCGTCTCTTCCTAAAGATTGAAGGTTTA
The DNA here is from genome assembly GCA_036873735.1 of Pouteria campechiana. Classification (NCBI taxonomy): domain Eukaryota; kingdom Viridiplantae; phylum Streptophyta; class Magnoliopsida; order Ericales; family Sapotaceae; genus Pouteria; species Pouteria campechiana. Next base: position 5,354 of record JAYJMB010088641.1, on the reverse strand, counting down.
TGCATGCTCTCCTGAAAACCAAATAATTGGTTGTGTTCGATAAAGTTAGAACTAGATCATCCTATCACCAAATATGTGGCAATTTTGCTTTCATTTCTCAATTAGAACCAACTTGCATAGATTAAGCATTAAAAGATGAAAGCTGGGTTTTAGTTATGCAAGAAGAATTAGACCAATTTTAAAAAAAATGATGTGTGCACTATTGTTCCAAGACCAAACCATCGATCTGTTATAGGAACAAAATGGGTCTTTAGGAACAAACTGGATAAATCAGGAATTATGGTGAGAAATAAAGCAAGATTAGTTGCAAAGGGATATTGTCAAGAAGAAGGTATTGACTTTGAAGAGTCATACACCCCTATTGCAAGGATTGAAGCCATTAGAATGCTTCTTGTATTTGCATTATTTATGGATTTCAAACTATTTCAAATGGATGTAAAGAGTGCATTCTTGAATAGCTTCATTAATGAAGAGGTATATATGGAACAACCCCCTAGGTTTGAAGACCTCCATTATACAAATCATGTATTTAAACTCAAGAAAGCCCTCTATGATTTAAAACAGGATCCTAGAGCCTGGTATAAAGGCTAAGCAAATTTTTGATCGAAAAAGGTTTTTCAAGGGGTAAAGTGGATATTACTCACTTCATTAAGCATGCATAGAATGATATACTCATAGTTCAAATTTATGTTGATGATATAGTATTTGGTATAATTAATAAAAACCTTTGACAACAGTTTTCCATGACAATGGAAGTAGAATTTGAAATGAGTTTGATAAGTGAACTCAACTTCTTCTTAGGACTACCAATCAAACAAGAGAAAGAAGGAATCTTCATCCACCAAGTCAAGTATACAAAAGAACTTCTAAAGAAATTCAACATTGAAGATGGTAAAAGATATAGAATACCAATGAGTACTTCAATAAAGATGAACAAAGATGAAAGAGATAAATTTGTGTGTCACAAATTCTATAGAAGCATGATAGGATCATTATTATATTTGACTACTAGTAGACCAGATATAATGTTTAGCATCTACATGTGTTCTAAATTTTAGTCAGATCCCAAAGAGTCACACCTAATTGCTACAAAGAGAATCTTTAGATACCTTTTAGACACACTAACCCTTGGTTTGTGGTATCCAAAAGGTTCTGATTTTAATTTGGTGGGGTACTCAGATGCAAACTTTGTTGGATATAAAGTAAATAGAAAGAGTACCTTAGGATCTTGTCAGTTTCTAGAAAGCATGATTATATCATGGTTTTCCAAGAAACAGACATCGGTTGCATTATCAACTGCTAAAGAAGAATATGTAGCAACTGGCAATTACTGCGCTCAAATCCTTTGGATGAAACAGTAATTAAGTAATTTAAGCCTTAACTTTGTTGATATACCTATAAGATGTGACAACACGAGTGCCATAAATCTAACCAAGAATACAGTTTTACATTCTAGAATAAAACATATAGAAATTAGGCATCACTTTATCAGAGATTATGTTCAAAATCATAACATTTGTCTAGAATTTGTTCCAATTGAAAATCAATTAGCAGACATCTTTACTAAACCTCTTCTAGAAGATAAATTTATTAAGTTAAGAAGTGTGTGGTTTAGATCCAAATGCTTAACTTTGAAATTACTGGAACATCTACATGAAGAAATATAAAAAATGCTCAAAAGAACAAATTGAAAATCCATAACATTTTAGAGCCACTGAAGCATCCTTTGAACTCTACGATGATAGACTAAGATGCCTCCGAAATAAAATCTCGGAACCTCTGAAGATAGTCTCCTTTTAAATCACTATTTTGGTACCTCTAAAAACCACACATCCCATTTTGTAGTCTCTAATAGGCTATGTTTCCTCTAAAGTAAAGCATCGGAGTCACCGAAGCAAAACACTAACTGGTCTGTTGCCTTCGAAGAATGCACATACTTATTTCGGATCCTTCAAAAATAGAATCCCTTAGTGTTTTGGAGAAACTAAGACCCAAATTAGTGAGTCTGATAATCTTGAACCCTATTTATACACTCTAAGACCTCCGAAAACCTAAAGCCCTTTTTCTTTGAGCATCTGAAAACTCCCTTTCAGAGAAAATCTACATGTTCCCTCTTGATTCAAACTTCCCAGTTCAACCAATCCTTCCATCGCATCCTCTCCATCAGCTTTTCCCATCTCAGTCTAGAAAATCTCATCACACCCTAACCTTAATCCTCTTCTGCTAAAATAGCAAGAACAAAAGGAACTACCAAGTCTGCAAATGAAAAGAGGAAGGAAAGAGAAGAGTACCCAAAGCAAAGAGTCAGACATGAAACGAATACACTTAAGGTAACATTTTTCAGTAGTAAGTCTAACTATTCTAGGTATATGGAGAGATACTATGATAGAAAAATTATCAAAGAAAGGGTTTTCAACTTTGATGTCTTCGAAAATAGTGGGATGAGGTTAGAAGTGTGTGAATGGTTAAGACATCAAGGATGGATGGAGTATATAAGCTACAGAGATCACTTCTATCCAAGAGTCGTGAGAGCCTTAATCTGTAAACTTAACCTTAGAACAGAAAGCTCATGGATAGGAAAAGTGAAAATTGATATGTCCACAAAAAATTTGAAAAGATGTTTTAATCTTCCTTTGGTATAAGCTAAACCAAAGTGGCCTACTAGACAAAAACTATTTTTAGATTTGGCTGGAGCAGAAATAGATGAGAGAAAGAATTATCTTCACTCCAGCCATCTGAGCTTAAGTCTCAAATTAGCTTACATGATTATGATAAATAGTGTGTATCCAAGAAAAGGAGCAACAGGAAATGTGTCAGAAAAAGATGGAAGAATATTGTAGGCTCTGAAGAATAGAAAGAAAGTGGATCTAGTAAAAATAATATCAGATCATATTTATTTAGTTAAAAGCACCTCTAGATTCCCTCTTCCCTATGGAATGGCTCTGACTAAGCTAATAAGGGAAGCAAGAGTTAGTCTGATTGAGGAACATAGAGAATATCCAAGAGACTTAGACACAATTGATGAGAAGACATTGAAGAGAATGGGTTTCAAGCAAACCCCACAAGGCTAGATCAATGAAAAACCAAGAAGATCAAACCAATTGAAAAGATCCAGACCAGAAGAAGAAGAAAAAGAAGAAGAAGAAGAAGAAAGAATAGAAAGACAAGAGACATTGGAACAGGAAATAAGATAAATTCCAAGAGAAGCATAGAGATCTATTAGAATAGAGGAGTTAAAAGGAATTTTAAGAGAACAGCATGAAACAACAGTAGCAGCAAGCTTAACACCCATCAAATCTCCCTCTCCCATAAGACTCACTCATCAACCATTCACATCAACCACTTCATCAATCCCCACAACCCACTCCACAACATCTAAAAAATAGACTTGAGAATATTGAAAATCTTTTGTCAACTCTAGCTCTTCAAATTAACAAAATTGATCAAAGACTTCACTACTCCATGTCATCTTTCATCTTAAGAGCTAATAAGATTTATCAAAGACTTGACTCTCTAACTATACTAGCAGAGTCATTTAGATATCAAGCTTATCCTCCACATTCTCCACCTCCAACTCACTTCTCTCCATTTAGAGCTTATTCACTCATCCCAGTGTTATCTTTCCTCACACACTCTCCACAACCATCACCTATAATTCCAGAAGTTACTCAATCTGAGAGTGAACCCATTGAAATTGCCTCCACCTCTCCTCTAACACAATCACCTTCTGTCTTTCCCAAACCTCCAACCACTAAAAGCTCTCCAAACCTGCCAGAAGATTACCTTTCCAATCCTCATAAAGCTATTGTTAAATAAGGAAAGTATCCTACTCAAGTACCACTCCCTATCTTTCATTTTCTTCCTAAATATTTTGACTAGACTTTAGAAGATCTCTTTCTATCAAGTGAACTCATTCCTGAATGAATTGAAAAGTTTCTTTGATAATGGATGGAAATTTTAGAGAGAAAGAAACCTAAACCAGCTCCTCCTCCCACTCCTCCAAAACTAGTTGATGATAATCCTGATGTTCTGATTTGTAGCTCAAATCCAATCAGGATGACATCCTCTGAGTTTAGGAGCAGATTAGAACTAAATTCTAAAATTGATCAAATGTTTTTTTCTCAATCTCTCATTTTATCTCCTCAGGAATTGTCTTTCTCAAAACTCACAAATCCTAACATTCTATTTAGGATTCAACTCATTCTTGATTCTCCATTGACTCCCAAGGGTCACAAAATTCACATTCCTAATAAAGAGACAATCCTTTAAAGATATTCTAAGAAACTTCTTCACTCAAGCAACCCTGAACTTTATTTCCATCTCCCTCAGGTCCTCATCAACTCATTCTTATTACTGAGGAAGAATTCTCATTCTACTCAAATGCCAACCTCCAAGCAATTGCTAATAATCTTACTCTTCCATTTCCTCAACTATCTGATATATTTATCCAATATAGAATTAGGATGAGTTATTTCAAACCATCCTCCTCACCTGAACCTATTGCACTCCTTGCTACCAAAGCTAAAACCATAAGAAAACCTCCTGCAATCCCAAAACCAAAACCACTACCCAAAACATCATCTTCTACACCTTCATCTCAGCCATCCTCTTCTAAACCCAAAATAAAGCAAAGAATTCTACCTCCAAAAGAAAACAAAAAGGCTCATCTTTCTCACATTACCATGTACCATCAAGAATACACTATAAGGACGAATGTCAATACAAAAGCCCTCTTGAAAGGCACTCCTGTATGCTTCCCTTAGTTACTAGATCCAATGTTTTGAGAACGTATTGTTTTTATCTATGTAACTATGAACCCATAGCCTACACTCATGAACCCCAACTGTAATTCCAAAAGATCCATTTTTCATTCCACCTCCTCCACCAAAAAGAATCAAGAGAACCACTACTAAATCATCCAAGTCCTCTCCTACACCATCACCCTCTCAACCCAAGCCTCCTCTTCCCCTTCACAAAGAATTCTTTCCTAAAACCTATAAGAGAAAATCCAAATTCTTCTGCTGATTCTACTACATTTGCACATCCAAATTCATCTCTCTGATGTATGATTTTTTTTTACATTCTCTTGCAATCTGTATTTTCTAAGAAAAATTCATTCTATATGTACTTTTGGTCATTTTTTATACTATTTCATGACAGGCTATGTAAATTCATTTTATTTATTTCCACCTTTTTGATTATGATAAAAAGGGGGAGAAAATGTAGTAAAATGTATGAAATGTAGTGCATCGATTCAGGGAGAGTTGCACTAAGTTAATATAATTTCATTGAACATCAAACATGCATTTAGCCACTTTAAATTTTCTTTATTTGCATAGTTTTGAAAGGTACTT
>JAYJMB010088640.1:0-63514 GCA_036873735.1 Pouteria campechiana | reverse complement strand
AATTAGGACCACTTGTGGTCTGGGATGTGAACACAATTCTTCTGATGTACACGGCAAGTGTAATTAATTGAGGAAAAATTAATAATAATGGAAAAATCCTTTGGTATTTTCCAGAGGCGACCAATTTCGGTCATGTCATTCCATTTGCATTTATTTCTTCCTCATCATTTACTGTGCCTGATCTTTTCGCGTTTTCAGCAGTCTCAAAAACACTAGTCTTCTCATAATTGTAGCACATGGGATACTCTTTATATTCGTCTGTTCTTCTTAAATCATTTCTTGAGTTACTCCTGAATTTCTTCTTCTTCGACATGGACTTAAATTTTTGTGTGATCATTGTCATGTTCTCATCATCATCTCTACTTGTTGATGCTTCACTTTAGGTGAGTGAGTGGAAAATAATATCTTTCATGAGTATGGATAAAAGTCATAGAATTGGATAACACCTTCAATGAGAATTTGTCGAAATAAACATGTCTTGAATGATTAGGACATATAATTAGAAATTTATAACTTATATAGTGCATCATGCAAATACGGAACCGCAAGTGTGAAATGGCCAGAATTAATAAATGAGTTGAGTTGAATTTCAAATTTATAGTGACAATGAAAATTTTGACAATAAAACTTTTTGTAAGAAGGTGGTCTATAACACCTGGGGTGTTAATTTTGGTAAATTGGTACTTGAATACTTGAGTATATTGAAGTTATTTCTTATGTAACTAAAAAAAGGGAGGAATTGAGGCAAGGAAAATTTTTGAATAATAATTACAGTGATAAATTGAGATGGGATGAAATTGTTTTGAAAAAAATAATACAGGTATGTATGAATTTCATATAAGTGAATGTATTTGTACAAGCTAAAGCATATGGGAATGATTGTAGGGATTGATTCCTAGTTATTTACAAAAATTTTATTATGGTTTTATGTCATTATTAATGGGAAAAATGATGATTAAAGACATATGAAAAGGGGGGAATCAAAATTGAGTAGATACACTATAAAAAGGAGAGAAAACCGTATATAATAGGGGATAGCCAAGCGAATGCCATGACATCGGACCAAAATGAGGGCAAGGGTGGCATCAGCGAGTTTGATGTCATGGCGTCCAATACGACATCGCGACATTGGTCGGTGAATAAAGTCGGACAGTTGACTTTTTCAAACCATTTTTCTGTTATGTTTTCCCCTAGTCTGTCCCATTTTCTTCCTCCTCATGCCTTCACCTCGTTCATGCCTAAATCTTGTGATTTTAGCTAGAAAATAAGAGGATTTAGATGAATCATCACTCAGCATGCGTCTAAGCCTAGATTTTAAAATTTTGGAAGGGTGGAAATGGAAGAAAACCCAGTTTTGGCAAATGGAAGAAGCTCTTTGGAGTTTTGGGCTTGGAAGCTTGTTCCTGAAGGGAAGCCATGCTTGGAATCGGTGGTAAGTTCTCTTTCTTCAATCGAATTTGGGATTTTATACTTGTTAGGGTTTTTGTCAATGGTAAGATTTTGGAGAAAATGGTGGAATTGATGTGGGAATCATGGAGAAAATGATTAATATGTTAATTATCATGATTTGGAAGTAATTTGGGCATGTGAAATCCTGAATTATGCTTTACTAAGGTTTTGCCTAATCTGTAAATAGTAATTTTTCCCATTCTCATAGCTTATGTGTAATTATCATAGGGGAAAATAATTAATGCATGAATTATAATGTTTTGGGACTTGTTTGAGTTGTTTAGGAGTGCAAAATCTGGTTTTGAACCATGATCTAATTGAGGTTTAAAAAGGGGCTTTTTAGTATAAGTCTTTAAGGAACAAATTATTGGCATTAAGGGTTTAATTGATATGTGATTGAGCTTAATTACTAGTTAATTGACTTATATCTAATGATATGATGTCAGATGGGGGATGTTTGGATGGATGGGTGGTTGTTATATGATATGAAATGGTATTATGTCAAATGGGGGATGTTTGGATGGATGGGGGAATGATATTATGTCATATGTGGGGGTTTGGATGGAGGAATGGTGAAAATGCAAATGAATAATTGTGACTCTTATGGAAATTGGTTTGGATACGCCTTTGGTGGCATTAGGCCCTTGTAGGCCAAAAATGAAATGCCTAGGTGGCACTAACATGATATAACACCTGTGGGGTGTTGCCCTACGTAAATGGCTCGGTTCCAATCTGTTATGACACTGTGGGGTGTTGTCCTGCCTAAGTGGCACAGTCATGATCTAATATGACACCCATAGTGTGTCGCCTTGCCCAAATGACACTATTACAATATGATATAGCCCTCATGGGATGTCAATATGCCTGAACCGCATGTGTACAGTATGACATCTGATAGCGGGAGTATGACATGATACCTATGTGGTGTATGGATGTTTCTAAATGGCATGCTAAGTGAGATTTGAATAAAAATAATTATGATTTGTGAATATTGATGAGGAATATGCATACATAAAGATAATAAATGATGAATATATTTTAAAGAAAATGAATTGGTAATAACATTATATGTAGAAAAATGTGTTTTGATGGGAATGAATTAATGATGAGATTAGACATAGTAATGATATAATGCTCATGAATGTGAATGGATGTGAGTGACTTGATGATGAGATGATACATGAGTCTTAATTATGAGAATGAGTGGCAACAAGGTTGCATAGAAATTAGGATTATGAAAATGTATGCATTATAAGCATGTGGACAATGTTGTATTGTCCTACATTATCATAAAATTCGATATGTCATGGAATGATCTATGTGGTTTGTCTATTGCATTTAATGATGATTTTTAGATAACTATTTAATATTGATTTTAATTTGCCTACTTAGTTTACCTAGACACACACCTCTTATTTATGGTTTTTAGTTAATAGGTCAAGCTATGGAGCCCAACAAGGGTTGGTGCTCATGATCGGGATTAGGCAATGACCTTCATGAAGTTTTCATGAATTTGGAGCTAAAATCCCCTGTAATGAATATAAATTTGTAAATTGATAAGATTCAAATTATGTTATGTGTTGAGTTATATAAGAAAATTGTATGAGCATATCATGATAGTAGAATGTATATGATGTATGCGAATGTATTTGTGTACTGGTCCAATAACGCCATTGCCATGTGGTTTTAATTTTGGGCAATATGTGGGTGTGGGTGTGTATTATTGTTTACGATAGTGATGTATAATTGAGTAAAACTATGGACTTATGTGGAGAATGTTGTACAAGTGCAAAAATTCTTATATTTTAGGTGAGATTCCGCTGGATTTTCTATAGAATCCTTTTATGGAATATAAGATAATAGTGCCCAAGGAGTGGAGCATTACAATTTCACTAAAAGTATAGGAGAAGTTTTTTAGAAACTTTGACCACAGAAGTGAATGTTCTTCCCAGAAGTTATTGGGAGCCTTAATGGGTGTTGTAGAAGATTAAAGCACGAAGGCTTTGAATTTTTCTTTTGTGAAGGAATGAAGGTTTTAGCTCAGTTGAATGCAATAATTATATTCCTCTTCTCTTTATACCAGCTTTGAATTTCAACCATTTGAGGTAGGTGAGCTTCATTGAATGCAAAAGGACATTTGAAATTACTCCCATTGAAATATGCCATTTTCTGGTTGGGTGATATAGTTGTAAAAACTTGCAATGCCATTCTTGCCAGAAATGAGAGCTAAATGTTTAGGAAAGTATGAAGTGAAGGTTTTGGACTGTGAGGATTGCTTCCAACATTTGTTTTTTGTTGCTTGGGACTATGTTGTTGTTTTGTATTATTTGTAGCTAATATTCCGGATGGAGTTGCTTTCTTGGGATCTTCCAGAATTAAAATTTCAAACAGAGCTAGGGAGATGGATGAATCAAAACATCTTGAATTTGGGAAGGTGCTTTATCCGAAATGTTTTACCACTTTTGAAGTTAGTTTTTCACATTGTTTGAACTTTAGCATATGGATTTTAGTAATGTACTGAGCATTAACTAACGTTTGCCTTTGTCTCTTAATCACATCATCCGAGATATATGTCAAACGAATTAAAATGCTCTTCCGTTCTAAGCTTAGGAACAAGGTTGTGTCCAAAGTGAATATTTATGACTGATAGAAATTTCGAACGAAGTTGTTTTATTCTTTTGCCTTAGAAAATTTCTTCAATTGTTGGAAGACTTTCATAATTTCTAGTCTTCACATTTTAGAGTTTTAAGATGACATAAATATGTTGAGTTTGTCTGAAATGATTTGGGACATTGAGCATTTTGTTTTCAAATTATTGTCTAGATTGAAGCTTTTGTAAATTTTAGTCTTTTTTACATTTTAGGATCTTGACAAACTTTCATTAGTACATAACTTATTTAAGTTTTGTTTTTCACCAAGATTGTGCACCTATGTCATCAAAACCATGCACCTATACTAACATTTATAAATAGAAGTTCCATTAAAGAAGAAAAAAGTTGAGGGTTCTAAGAGCTATAAATGAAGTAATTACAAGAAACCTGTTGGTCCCTAGCTAATGGTGGCTTAAGAGGGGGTGAATTAAGCCTTTAAAAATTATGATCAAGTTCAAAAGGTAGCGCTAAAATAAAATAGGAAAGATCACATAGCACACTCAAATAATGGTTTTTATAGTGGTTTGGCCCTTAACCCGGTGCCTACTCCACTTCTTTGAGTTAGCCTCTCTTGCTAAGCTCAAATTCCATGAATGCTTATTAGTTTTCAAGGTTATCAACAAACTTATAAAAGTTGGTTTTCAAAGCTTACCAATAACTTATAACTGTTGGTTTTCAAAGCTCACCAACACCTTATACAAACTTTAGCAAGTTTTCCTGTTTGCTATTCATTATAAGATGTAAGCCCCTTACTTGCAAATGAGAAAATAATAAATAATCGTGTATAGAAATGAATACCTCTTGATAGGTAGAGTGTATGAAGTGTAGTGATAAAAGCATAATAAATATAGCAATAAAGAACAATAAAGATTAGACTCCAAGTATTGTTAAATGATTTGCTTTGAATGCTTGTTAGAATGTAGTGCAATGGAGCTGATCTCATAGAGTTAAATTTGGGGAGACTTCAGTAAATGCTTAAGTAAACTTTTTCTTATTTCTCAGCTACTCTCCCAGACGTTTGAATATTCCTTTTATAAGTTATAGAAAACACCTTAGCTGTAATGATCATTTTGGGTAGCTTTTTGACCATTTGAAAAAGGAGATTAAAGATTTATCGCAATTTTCTTCTTTAGTCTAGCTACAGAACTTCTGTGATAAGTATTCAGAACTTTTGAGCTTCATCTACCTATCAGTTACTATTATGCACTTAATACAGAACTTATGAGGTTCTTCCATTGAACTTCTAAGCTTGTGGCAACAACAAAATTTTGCATGATTGATCGTTTTAGATTCTTCTAAAGGCTGAATCTAGTATCTGACACTTTCATTAGTCATTTTTTTGCTTTAGAGAAATTTTTGAAGTATTTCTGAATGGTTGAATTATGTTTCTAATGAACTTCTTGAATTTTGGTTTTTTAAGGATGCCTCTAAAGAGCTTCTGAGTTGCTTTTTAAAATTTGTGAGGTTTTTCTAAAGTTTGAATTTTGCCTCTGATGTGCTTCTTGAATCTTAACTTTTTGAAGATGCCTTTGAAGAGCTTTTGTATTACTTCTAAATATCTTCTGAGCATAAAAACTTCTTTTGTGTTTATTCTATATCACTGCTATTGATATTCTATTAAAACTCTAAAACTTAGAAGTATTTTTGAAGTACGAATTCTGACAAACTTCTAATTGCAAGGTTGACATTCTACATTATTTTTGAGTTGTTTCTGAATGCATAAGCTTCCTCTGAATTATTTTTGAAATTCTTTCTGATGAACTTTTAATAGTAGAAATGTCATTCTGTATTACTTCTACATTGCTTCTGAGCATATTCAAAAGTTCTTACTTATGAACTTTTGAGTACAAAAACATCATTCTATATTATTTCTTTATTGCTTTTGATTTATTTCTTAGCATATTTAGAAGTTCTTACTGATGAACTTCTGAGTGTAGAAATGTCATTTTGTATTGCTTTTGATTTACTTCTGAGCATATTGAGAAGTTCTTACTAACGAACTTCTGAGTATAGAAACGTCATTTTGGAGAGCTTCTGAACTACCTCTTAAGTGCGAGACGGCCATGGAGTTAATTTTAAAGATTGTACTTTATCTTTGAAAAGATTCTGACTTATCTCTGAAGTGGTTCTAAAGTAGCTCTAAATACTTTTGAACTTCATGCCTCGTCTCCCAAGGAATTCTGATTCATCTCTAAAATACTTCTGAGTATTTCTAAATTTTTTATGAGCTTCATGCCTTGTCTCTGAAATACTTTTGAGTATTTTTGAATTACTTATGAGCTTCACGCCTTGTCTCTGAAATATTTCTAATCATTTCTGAATTGCTTCTGAGCTTCACTCCTTGTCTCTAAAGTACTTCTGAATATTTCTGAATTTCATGTCTTATCTTTTTTAATACTTTTGAATATTTTTAATTGAACATTCTTTTTAAATTATCTTCTTTCTGAGAAATCTTAATATATGCTTTAAACTTAAAAGTTATTCTCCTTAATTCATTTTAACAGATTAACACTGTATCACTTGAAAAGTAAATAGTTAGTAACTTAACTCTTTACTCATATGTTTGTTTATCATTAAAACTTAATTATTTAACTACATTCATTATTAAAATCAAGCTAAGTAAGAGGATTAAACTCAACAAAACCCAAGCAAGTCTCTAAGTGCATTCACTCCAAGGTGCTCTAATGATCAAAGAACTTAAAGTTACGTTAAGTCCATCTCAAGAGGAATTTGAAGCATGGTAAAGCAATTTGTTTATTCTTTATATTTGGGTTTATATTGTATACAACTAAGCCTAGTAAGAGGCATTACATTGTACTAATTGTCTACTAGAAGGAAGTGAATCCTTGCGACAATGATAAGAGTGTAAGAGTTTGTTGGTTAACTCGAAAAAATCAACAGTGTAGAGTTCTTGGTAAGCTCAGAGAAACTAAGTGGTATATGAGTTCTTAGTGATCTTTGAAAATTAAGGGAGGTGTTATTTTATACATTGATAATGGAACCTGAGGTTGGAGATATCTTGGAGAGTGAAGTAAGTGCCAAGGGGGCACAAACCACTATAATCTTCATATGCTTATTGGTTTATGTGCATGTATGCTTCCATTGCTATTTATTTTCTACACTTGCACATTTATTTGATTCACAATTCTATTTATTTTCTACACTTGCACATTTATTTTATTCACAATTCTATTTATTTTCTACACTTGCACATTTATTTGATTCACAATTTTGCTTCATTTTATGCTTTGCCATACACTCTATCTTAGGAACCAATATTTAGCATTAAAACTCAATCTCAACATAATGGATGCCTACGTTAGAACTAATCAACAAAAAATTTGAAGGTAGTTGAAATTTTTGTACAAATTTCAAATGCATCTTAAAATTTGATCGAACAAAAAAATTGATTTCCAAAACTCTTTTTTATATAGGTCCACTCTAATACAAATCATATAATCTAGTTTATACTTAACCTTAAAAGAATTCGAATTGATTAGTTGCTTTAACTAAAAATACCAAATTAGCAATGCATTATGAGATTAATCAAATTTTCGAACTCAACCCCATAAATTTGCTTTGTTATGTAAAACATACATGAAGAAAGATCACAAGACTAGGTTTCATGCATCGAGTCATATCAATTGAGACTCTGGTCATGTGATTTGAATAAATATCCAAGTCTATTGTTCATTCTAAATTCTTTCAAATTTGGTTAATAGTTTGACATATACACTTTTCAACATATTGAAATCATTTTGATTTAAGGAAGTAAAACAGGTTTAGTGTGTGTTAGAGTCACTTTGGGGTACAATAGGAAAAGGGTGAAATAGAAAGAGATATTATAATCACCCATTTACGCATCTTTTGAGATTGTTATAATAATTTAACTATTTCTAACAACTTTAACTTCTCATCATTGCCTATATTTTTAACTATTTTTTAGTTACTTTTATATTAAAGCTTATATTGCTAACATTTAGCTACCACACTTTTTTATGATACCTTTTTCAATTACATTCTATCCAAACAAATCCTTATTTACCTTTATAGAAAATTTTGATTAAAGAAAGTTTTGGCTGTGAATTTTCTTCAACATTTTATGTTTTCTCATAAAAATCTTAACAAAGAGTAAGCACGGTATTCTAGATATATTTTGTATAAGGGAATATGTACCCATATATGCCAATAAGGTGATTCAATATGAAATCTACTTCATTCATGGTGCGCATGATTCTTTATTTAATAATAATGGTTAAAATCATTTCAATAAAAAATCTATATGAACCCAGAGAAGGTAAAGATTTCAATAAAAAAATTCATGGGTTATAATTTATATTTACTAAACAACTATTAAAAATTAGTGACCCACCGAATTCCCTTATAAAATTCTTTATCAATTTTTATATTAAACATGTTTTATTAAAAATAATGAATGGGGCGAATTTCATCAAATCATCATGGTGGCCCCACAAGAAGCGGTTTGACATTTCCTAAGTGATCAACGCCCATTTTTATATGTTAATTCAAGTTATAGTTTGGCAAAATTGTGCAGGTTTTTAATCTTTTAAGTAAATACAACATTATTTGACAAAGAAAATAGTAATAATAAAAAAGCTATAATTAATCAATTGTCCTATTAACTTGAACAAAGACATAGGAACTTCGGCTTGTAGACATAAATAAATAAACAAGTTTACAAGAATGGCGTTAAAAAGAAGAGGTAAGTTTTCCCCCTTAACATTTACTTGTTTTCATAACTCATTTTTTAATGTGTCTTTTTTTTGTAAAAAAAAAACTATCATAAATCATGTAATTTTAATAAAAAATCATTAGTTTTATCAATATTCATTCTATTACTTTGTATTTCCCTCATTGGTTAATGACATTAGTTATGTTTATTAAAGCTCAACAAGATTTTTTTCATCGAAGTATAACTAAATGAGGGGAAAACATTTTGCCAAGACTTCAAAAGTAGGGGTGCAACTCGGGTTGATTCTTAGTCGAATCTACTCTAACCCTATTTCTAAAAATATTATCCTACTTTTTTATTAGATTGGTTCAGTTCAAGGTCAACCCTACCCGCTCTTTTTTTCAATTGGTTCAGTTTAGTTCCAGGTTAAAATCAGTTCCATGTCCTCTTCATTGGGCTACAAGAGAGGTCAAAGGCATATAAATAAGGAATAAAAAACTAAATCCAGCATTAGTGGCCCAACAAGCATTTCAAAATCATCTCCTGGGAATTGCAAAATCACTTGTGTAGTATTCGTATTTCTGATATAGATCCTATCAACCTTCAGAATGGAATCTATATACATAATGTATTGAACAATAAATTACTAAAAGCCCCTCATAAAGCAAATACCCAACAAGTCCAAAAAATCAAAAGTAGCAAGTCTCCATCTCACTCCAATTATTGCCCTTCACTTCATTAATAAAATAAGCATAAGCTATTTAGTAGAAACAATAGCATGCAATGGATGTATACGCATATCCATTTCTAGAGCACCAACATGTTGGCTCCACTTTCAAATAATAGACCCTTGCAAGAAGTGGGAAAAACCATGATGATCACTCAGCCTTGGATGCATGCCTATTCATTCATTTAGTGGGCCACAATCACACACTGAGTCAATCCACCATCGTTCCTCACCTTCCCCTTTCACGGCAAACCTAGCATATAGATTATCTTAATTTTTGTCACCAGAGACCATCATGCTCTAACTCCACTCCTTTCGCAAAGATCTGATATATATATATATATATATATATATATTTCACCTATGAAATATTCCTTTTGTTGAAGTCAAATGGTAGCATACCGTATTCATCTCAAACCAAAGGTGAATACAATTATTTAACCATGGATGTCACAAATTGAAAATCATTCCCAAATTAGAAAAGAGGCACACATTCCTCTTCTCCTATCTTTCAAGAAATATACAGAGGTTGCTTACCAATTTACATCAGACAATTTCAGAAGGTGGGAGAAAAACTTATCTAAAATATTCAAGAGTAGCATTTCAATCAATGGCGTCTTGACATCTTGCATGCCTAAGAAACCCTCCTTACAAGCTGATGGACTTCCTCCTCTAGCATTAGCTAAAGAGAAGGCAGAAGAGCTGCGTTTTTTCAGCAATGTAGTAGCGAATCTTGCTACCCAAACCTATTCAGTTGATTATGAGACAACCCTATAAATCATTTTCCTCTGATTTTCGCCATTTGGAGTTGAATCTCTTCCCATTAGCTCGGGAAAGAGAAAGCATTTGGAGAAGAGGGAGGTGCAAGAGAGGAGGGAAGTGAGGCGTGCAAAGAAAACACTAAGCTCTAAGAATAAATGTAGAGGAGGGGAGGGAAATCAGGAAAAAGGGGGCGGGGCGGGAGAGGGAAATCGGAAAAAACTGAAAAAGGGTGAGGGTGGGAGCACGGGAGTTGCAACTACATAAACTTAGGTTTAGGTTTATACTATTTTTATATAAATGTATGCGGGTTGTTTTGGTTTTGGGTACTCGCACGCCCAAACTGAACTGAATCAAACCGATTTATATATGCGAGTCTAAAGGGCTTACCTGAACTGACCTTGTGGGTAATTTAGGTGGAACTGAACCTACATAAATTCCGCTTAGTTTTGGTTCGGTTGACAGATACCCGACTCAAGTTGCACCCATGTTCAAAAGTTAAATAGCAGGGAAGCCTGTGTTCGCTCTTTGAATCCGTGGCCGGGTATGAAGAGTCAAATGCGGCCGGAGTATGAAAAGCTGGATGATCTAAAACTACTCGAAACGAGAGAGCCTTTTGAATCCTGTGAAAGCCAGAAGCCTCGCTCGTTGTCAGAAATCCTCCCGCCGCAAGGAAGGAGGCCTTCAACCTCTGGTGCCATCGGTCATCTCGTCTGTCCATCGATAGCCCAGGACACGAATCCCGATGGATCAGATCCTCAATAAGGCTGGAGCCTACTGGTTCAGCAGGAAAGCCAACAAAGAGCTCAGCTCCGTCGGCGACGACATCAACGTACGTTTTCTTCTCTCTCAAATCCCTAATTTCAATTTCACCCGCCCACCTTTCCTACGTGTAACCTATTTTTCATTGAATTAAAATCCTGCTATGATCTCCTCATTGCCTCGAATTACCCCTCATTATTTATGACAATAGCCGTTTTTGAATTAGATGTCGGAAATTCCCCACATTATTTATGACAATAGCTTTTTTTTGAATTAGATGTCGGAAATTGGGAATAAGTGTTTCCATTTATGAGAAATCTTGTCTTGATATTAAAGCTCATATCTTTCTGGAAGGAAATTCCATGTAGAAGATTCTTCTCTTGGGAAATTTACTGCTGGATAGATCATGTACTCCTTTTATAAAGAATATGACAATGGCCGCGGTGCAAAAGGGCTACCTTTATTCATGCTCCCAGAAGTCATTGGGCGGGGCTCCGCCATGTGCTAATGTCAATGGTACAATGCCAGGCGGAGGCCCCTGTGGCTATGGGATCCGGTCTTCAGATGATGTTTGATGGCACGTTGTAGCGATAAGATTGGATAGGTCATTAGCGTTTTGCTGTCTAGCATGAACTCTTCTTTCATCGTGGAGAAAACGTGAGAAGCCAATTCCATTCTGTTAGAGATTGTCAAAAGAAGATACAATACATCCCTTTTGTTGCTCCATATATTCTGAAAGAGAAGAAGGGCATATAGCAAATGTTGGTTGAGCTGAGATACTTATTCAACCTGAAGCATTGAAGGAAACATGCAGTTGGTCACATGGCAAGAATTACCTCATAGAATTATGGTCTGTCTAATTGCAAATTAGACCTTGTGTTTTGCATATTTGCAAAATAGACACTGTAAGTTTTCGATTGTTGCAAAATAGACTGCCGTTAATGATATCGCAACATTCGATGGAATTCTTCATTTATGCCTTTTAGCAATTTATAAATACCAAAAATACCCCTAAAAGGGATTCATCTTTCCTCTCCATGTTTTTGAGCCATGATTGAATCAAGTATTTGTCTAAAATCATTCATTGCAAAGCCTCAAAACCTTCCACCCAATCTCTCCCTTTTTCAACCCAACAACATTCTCATTAATTCTTCAACAACATTCTCATTAATTCTTCAAACCCAAATCCCTCGATTTCTCTACATGGTTATCTGAAAACATTTACAAGATTGGCAGGATCTTCTTAGTAATTGCCACAATCACCCCTTTGCCTCGCCATTGACATTGCTGCTTTTCTCTGCTTTTGACAATTACAGTCACAAGCCTATCTCTCATCTGTAAATACCTATCCTACTCTGCCTTCTTCTTCGTCGATTTACCCATCATACATTGTGGATGAAAGGTTTGCTACATCTTGCTACTTGTGAAAGGTTGCCAATGATAGATTACCCATCTAAACCTTGGGGAGTTTGGGTTGTTTGGAGTTGGGTTTTCTTGTGAAGAAGAGAATGACGTGTCTGGTTTATGAAAGTAAGACAAAGAATCTTGGTTGATGAAAGTTGCCATTTGGGGTGGTTGTTGATTGGTAGGCATCAATCCGTGGAATTGGAAGAGAGAAACTGGTTGAAGGCTTAAGGTGTCAATGGAGAATGGAGATGACATAGTAGAGGTGAGGGTATATTTTTCATTGAAATTTTAAGAAATGTCCATTTGCAATATTAACTAATGGATTATAACAATGTCAGTAAGTAGGATTTATTGTACAACAATTGAAAACTTACCAGGTCTATTTTGTACATATGCAAAACATGGAGTCTAATTTGCAATTTGGTAAACTTATAGGGTCTATTTTACAAAAAACTCTTGAGATATACTTATTGAACCTGAAGCATTGAAGGAAACATGCAGTTGGTCATACTGCAAGAATCACCTCATAGAATTATCAATTATGGCCTGAAAAAGATGAGCAAAAGTGCCAATTAAAGGAAAAGAGAAGCTAAAGAGGAGAAGCTCTTGCTTCAGATTGTTTCCCACAGGTTTTGTAGGAATGTGCTTTACAAGAAAGACTTTTCAAGAAGCAATCTTCACTGAATGGGCTCCTTAATGAAAGAGCTCTAGCTTCTACCTTGTTTTAGTGTTTGACTGAGGATGGTAAATGGTTGTCGTAGGGTGAGACACATTGATGATGAAACTGCAATTAAATCTAAGCTCCAAAAAGCCAATAAGGGTTACATTAACACTCTAAGCCAGATGCCTTACTCTAGAGATATTCAGTCTTTTCCAATCTGTTAGAAGCTCCTAAAACAGCTATTCTGGAAGTTCTACCATGATGAAGTTAATGAATGGTAGGGGTGGAGATAATGTCTCTATTATGCTTTGATGAATCCTATAATTTAGATGCCAAAACTTATCAATCATGATGTCATCTTGGATGAAGATGTTCACATGCTTATATTTTGTAGTATCTTTCTCACAATGTTTTGCAATATGTTGCAATCTTGATTTTCTTTTGACATAATCATACTGTCATGGATCCAGTCGTTGTCTAGCAGCGTTGAAGGCGGGGCAAAATGGCTGGTTAATAAAATCAAAGGTAAGTTCTGTTTCATGACCTCTTCATTTGTTCTTCTTCACATAAATGTCTTTCTTGTCCTTATTAATTTTTTATTTGATATTTTTTTATTGGTCCACTGTCTTGATCCTTCCTTAATGTTCTGCTGCTGAAGAAAAATAGTTTCTAATATGCAGTAAAGATAAAGTATTTCATATCTCTGGACAAATAATGTCCCTCTTCATTTTCCTTTAAGTGAACCTGCAACTTTCACGACTTTTTTGGGAATAGAAGATTCATTGGTATGGAAAATTCAGAAACTCTGTTTTTCTTTTTCCATTTTCATTAATATGGAAAAATTCAGAAATCTAAATATGTTGTTTTCCTGTTGTTTTGAGTGTCACGGATGCCAATAATCTTTTTGCAACGATGAGAACATCATTTTAGTTGGAACAAAAGTGGCAAATTCCATGACAATCGAGGTGGGACAGTTGCCATTTGTAACTGAAAGTTAATTTGTTTTGTTTATACATCATATTCATGGGGTATGGTGTTAAGTTTTTAGACAAGGGAGCATGGGTTATGGTGTTAAGTTTTTAGACAAGGAAGCATCAGTATTCAGTGACTTTTTAGGTAAGTACCAGTGTTCTTAAAATCGATGTTATATCGATAATAATATCATTTTAGGTTCCCACCTAGATGATAAATGTGCTGAAATATAAATTATCTATGGTTTCCCATAAATATTGATATTATTGGAAATCTTATTGATATTATCGGAGATAGTATTGATTTTATTGAATTTATTGGAAGAAAATCGTGAGTGCATGGGAGATAATATCAATTTGGACACTGTCTTGCTTCTTATTCCTTTGAAACCCGTTTTTTCTCCTCAATACTTTTATTCTTATATAATATAGGAATATTTAAAATTGAAAAACTCAAATTTTTGACATTAAATTTAAATCTGACCTTTTTCATTCAGATGTCCAAAGACTACATAGGTACAAAAATCCATTTTGATCAACTTTCTATTGTTTATTTCCTTCAAAATTAATCTTTTAGAACACTTTATAGATTTTAGCTTTGATTAGTATAGATTTTAGCTGCATTATACAATAGGTTTTGCAATTTCAGTTGAGATTAGGGATGAACTTGTCATTTGGGGAAAATCTCCAAATTGTTTGATTCGTCCCAAATCTGTTATTATTAATTTTTAAAAAATCTTTCATAGGCCTTAAAATGGTAAATTTAACGATTTTAGTAATTTGCAATTGAAAAATCTATATTTTTACTTTGAAAAAATTATGAATTATGGGAAAAAAACTTAAATTGAAAATTATATGCAAA
Source organism: Pouteria campechiana (assembly GCA_036873735.1). Lineage (NCBI taxonomy): Eukaryota > Viridiplantae > Streptophyta > Magnoliopsida > Ericales > Sapotaceae > Pouteria > Pouteria campechiana. The sequence goes on along the minus strand of JAYJMB010088640.1, from coordinate 48,572 downwards.
TGCATTATTTTGATACTAATAGAAAGTTAAAAGAAAGTTTACATTGCTATTTTCATTATAGATTTCCAATCTTACAAATTTTGTTATTAATTTTTTAAATTAATTTTTATTAAAATAAATTAATAATTTAAATTGTGCTTACTATCCCTTCTATTTGTGTATTTGCATTTCTCATGTATGTTTTCATTATTCATTTAATGGTGGCTTTTTAATCTATATATTTGTTTAAAATATGTGTTTATATTTACAATAATTTATTAAAAATTTTCATTGGAAATTTCTTAATTTTATTATTTTTTCTTAATTTTTCTAATTTTTTATATTTTTTTGATAAGTTTCCAAAAAAAAACTGATAATATCTCAAATAAATTGGATAATATCATTTTTTCAAACCACAGATAAATAGGTATTTATTGATATTGTGAACATTGCCCAGCATTGATATATGATATAAAGTATAAAAAAAGTATATGGGAGGACCTAAGATAAATGGCCAAGTGGTTTCTCCTCAACTTCACTTTGAATTTAATTGTGGAAAAACTTTAGAACTGTAATTCAAGGGTAGTCCAAGTGTAATCTTAATATTGCTTCAATTGATCTAGAAGCCAGCTTGTGATACCATTATTCATTTCTAGGGAGAGCAATCGTCTTGCTTCTATGTTAAAAATGGTATTTGCTAGGGGTGCAATTCGGGTCGGGTTCACTTGGGTTTTAGTCAACCCCAATCATAACTATATTTCTAAAACCTCAACCCTAGCCCTAATGTTTAGGTTCGAGTTAAGCTTTAGGGTGTACGTCATGTTACCTATGATTTTCAATTCAAATTTTTTGTAATTTATATTTTATTTTAAACAAAGCTTCAAATCATCAAAACTTAATTAATTAAACTAGTATGTAATTAAAAATTGATGTCAAAATATCTTCAAAAAACATGTGATATAAATTAGAGAAATCAAACTTTACATTGCTGATTTATAATTTTATAAATATTCCATGTTTCGTAGACATTTAAAAAAAAAAAACTAAATTTGAAAAGTAGTTTTTACATAAAAAATATTGAAGTGCTTTAGAGATGAGCATAAAGATGTATTAATGCAATAAATTTTCAAAAAAATATTTTTAAGTGTAAGCTTCATTTGCAGAAAACATATTCTAAGGGATATATACTAATTTTAGCTTTTTCAAGTCACTTTTCATTAAACCCTAACCCATATTGGGTTGGGTTTAACCTTGCCATCTAACATCATTCTTTAGGATTGACACAGTGTTTGCTAACCACCTGGGATTTCAGTAGTCATCAAGAAGCCTATATTATATTGATTTATTACTTCTTTAATCTAGAGAATCAACTTTAGCTTGAATTGTTTCAATTTTTGTTTCATTGGCTTACATCGTTGTAATGCCCTGTAACCCCCACCCTATACGCTTTGGCTATCTGTTAGATTATTCCCTATTGGGGTCTATGCGAGACGCTACCATTTTTTTCTTTTTAAGGGAAGTCTTCCTATAATCCCACAATTTTTTTATTTTTTAAGGAGATATCCTGCCATAAATCCGACAGAGTTTCCTCTGAATTATGTGAATTTAAACCCGGTGTACATCAATCGAATACATTTCTAATGTCTATACTCACAATTTCCAATTATGAATAAAACTAAAATTTCAATAAATATAAATTAAACCATAAATGACTCAACTAGCCTAACTTACCCACAACCCAGAACCTACGTCATCCCATAATGGCAGTAACCTGACTTAACCATTTAAAATCATAATATCATTTTTCTACTTTTATGACATGCCATTCTCTTTCACATAACAAAATACATCTCAAATTAAGTTATTACAATTATGAATTAATAGAAATTTCAAAATTCTATCAAATACAATAAAAATCACTAACTCCATTAATATTTTCCATAGCTCTCTTGTTTGACTTGTTCACTAAAAATTTAAATAAGAAGGCGTGAGTTCGGGTAATTCAGTAAGTATGCAGCAATATAAAATAATAATCAATATTTGTAAACACGAGATTATCATAATCATAACATTTACAATCATGCCCAATATTCAAATATAATACATAATTCTTTCTGTTCTATTTAACAAATTCTTAACACCTTAATTATATGATATTATTCACCATAGAATAATATACACGTTCATTCCTAAACCAAATTAGGGAATATTCTCTATTCCCCTTAGATCAAGCATTTACATAAAGCCTTATGAAACATATTATTCATCATAACCATGGGATATTTTTTTATCCCTAACAAATAGGTATCCATACACAAGAATAAGTATCATAAGATACTTATTCAATTCACATCATGAATCTTATCATAAATTGAACACTAATAACTTTAATTCAAAGGATATTCACTATCCCTAATCTTTAAGTCTTCACAAAATCAATATAGACATCAGTCATAAACTATAATGGAATCCAAACATACATGTTCATAACAAATGGGATATCCACTATCCCCAAGCATAATATTCAAGCCCGGATGCAAACAAATGAACAAATTCCCAAGCATTCAATCAAAAAGAGGGCCTACTTGCCTCATGAGTCTTCATGTTCTTTTAAATCCTCAAGCTCCATGACTTTCTATTCCTTTCAAGGCTCCACTAATCCTATACATACAACAAGTCAATTTATCTATAAAGCCCACTTAAAGTCGTTCCTAATTAAGTACTAGATTATGATTTTCATTTATCATCTTCGACTCACAAATCATTGATAGTCCCATGTGTTTTTCAAGTGCATAATTGCATTATAACATTAGCCACAAAGTCATCTAGTCCATCCATTACATAAACCATGTTAATATTTCATTCATAGTTAATTACCAATTTTAGCAAGATCAATCAATCCCATATGGTTGTTTATGGAAACATTTTATCAGACGCCTTATAAACATGACTTATTTCATAAGTTTCTAACATAGTTTCTTAAAGAGTTTCATTTTTTAATAATATGTACTCATCACATAACACAATTTAACATATAATTAATCACGGAAACAAGCTAATTAAGCTATTAGCTTACTCAATTAACTGTTTGATCGCTTATACATCAAACCTCTTTTTAATCCCATTTAAGTCATTGTCCAAAATCATATTTCTCACTTTTAAACAAGTCCCCAAATACTTTAATCAATGAATTATATTTACTCGTCCATCATTATTACGCATAAGCTATAAAGCTTAGGAAAAATTCACTATTCACAATAGATGTAAAACCATAACAAGGAAAATCATAAATTCTCATGCTCCAACAATCCCCAATACACAATAATTCATTAATAAGATGTTTTCCTCCATGGTTTTAATACCCAAATCATGAAATTCCCTAATTTTCATTATTCACAAAAACCCTAACAAGTATAAAAACCCAAATTCGGTTGGGGAAAGATAATTAAACAAGTCCAAAATCCTCTAATTAAGGGGTTAATTACTTCCCCCCATGATTTCCATGTCAAATTCATCATTTTCCCTCAAAAGTCACTATACCCAAAACCCTAGTTCATCCTAAATCATGAATTTGAATGGGGAAAACCAACTTACCATGTAATCCAGGCACGACTTCCTCCCATAGCTCAGAATCCAAGCTCCATGTTCCAAGTAGCTCTGTTTATTTGAAGGAAGTTGGATTTTCTTCCTTCATTCATCATCATAATGACTAAAACTTGGGTCTAAACTCAAGATCAAGAGATTCATCACTTAAGCAAGGAATTTTGCAAGCTAAATTGACAAAGAGTCAAGCATAACAAGGCTAGGGCAAAAGGAGAGGAAAGAACGGAACGGACTAGGGAAACAAAATGGGAAAAACGGGCTGAAAAGTCAGTTTTCCGGCTTATATTGCTAACCGGCACCGCGGCGCCAACCTTGTTGATTGCATCGCCTTGCCTTCATTGACGATCGGCGCTGCCGACGCCAGTTTCGCTAGCCCTCCTGTTGCTCCCCTATTTTGTGAATTTTTCTTCACTTTTTCGTATTCTTTTTTCACATACTTTTAATCATAACATTTCTTACATAATATTTACATTAAATGCATAAAAATTATGCCGCAAATAACTAACATCGAATCATTTGCATTGTTTTATTATTACTATTATTTTTCTTCGCATCTCAATCCATCACTGAAAACACAATTAAAGATTTTCCTTGCTTCAATTTTGTTCCTTTTTTAGTTACATTAGAAACAACTTAAATGTACTTAAGTATTAAAATACCAATTTATCAAAATTAACACCCCAAGTGTTACAATCATCTTCAGCGGAAATCGATGAACCACCAATTTTTCATCCAACCCTAACGTGTCATTATATGAGAAAGTGAAGTTGACCAATTGAGATTTCATGAATTCAGTCATTCGCTGTTTGTTTTGAGGTAACATACATTTACCAATCTTCACTTCCTTTGGTTCTTCTTTAGTACCCAAATTGATTGCTTCAAAGACTTTTGAATCAATGTCCATCTTATTTTCATACCATTTAACCACAATTAATTTAATTAATTCTAAAATCCCAAAGCCGGTCTATAATTTTGGATTTTCTGTTTTTTTTAGTTTTCATAATTTTCTAGTTTTCAAGATTTTTTTTGAATTTTCTTGATTTTCTTTTTTTTTTTTTTTGGCTTTTCTTGATTTTCTGATTTTTTTGGTCCAGAGCAGAACGGTTGAGAGAATCAATTAAATTCGGATTTTTTTAGAACCACAAATCAAGAACTCCTTCCTTTTACCCCTATGTTCTCTTGTTTTTCATTTTCATAATTTCTTCTTCATGCACTAATCATCATGATGTCAGCAGGTCCAGGTTTTGAGTTACTTTCTTCCACTATTTCCTGCACAATCACCGCATTGTTAGTACTTTCATGCAACCCACTTTTCTCTTTATATGAGTAATCCTTCTTCAATTGGATCGAAGCACAGAGCATAAGAAAGCTGTTTGACTATAATTTCGTCAACAAATGGACTTGGGAGTCACAAACCCTGCACTGAGAAATGTTTTTGGTGATGAGGTGTTATTGCCCAAGGAATGGGAACACATGATTAACCCTGTTTGGTGGTTCTGAAGTTTGAAACTGAACCATCTCACCCTGGAAACTATGGTATGGGACACTTTCGGTGGAATGCTCAATTTGGACAATTGGGACTTTTGATTCCTCATCAACATTTCATTCCACTTCTGTCAGAACTGCAATGACTTGTGTTCCATAGCAAAATTTTACTCATTGATTTAATGTGGAGGGAATGGCGTTGGCCTCATGAATTCAAGGGCTTCTGAGCAATAGGTTAAATGATGTAGGAATATCTAATACTTGGGAGGGCATTTTAAACCATTTGGGCCCAATCAAAATTTCTAAATCAATTTCTCTCATTACCTCATTTTTACCTTTATCAAAGGCTTGAACTGTCATGTGACTAAGCCGAAATTTTAAGGTCTCAGCTCCCAATTTGTCTAGAGTTAATTTTGTCATACATTTAATCCTGAACCATTGTCAATTAAGACAAGTGGTATCTTAAAGTCTTCATATTTCACAGAAATATGCAGAGATTTAACATAATCTTTCTCCTCTCTGGGCAATTCTTGGGTACTGAAGGTGACCACTTGAGGGGACAAGATTTGTCTAACCATTTGTGCCACAGTTTCAAGTGTTGTTTCTCTAGGCACATGAGCATTATTGAGCACTCTATGAACCTTTTCTCGTGGGCGTTAGAAGAGGTAAGAAGTTTCCAAATTGAAATATGAGTAGGTATATTGTTTAAATGAGAGGTAATGCCATATTCCTCTGACTTCTTCCAAATATTAGGTATTTTTGCATTTTTATCTTTTTTCTCTTATGGAAAGGCTTGTTTTCAATTGACGTCCCTTTTATAAGTTCATCCAACTGAGGCTATTGACGTCCCTTTTATAAGTTCGTCCAACTGAGGCTATATTGTTTACCTGATCTTGATTGTCCCATGACATTGTATGTGAGTCAAATGGTGGTGCCAGCTGTAATGTGACCTTATTTCCATTATTTCCAGTCCTCATTGGCTCCGGTGCCATTTACAAAAAAGAAAAGATGTACAAAATCACTTTTCCTTTTACTTCATTTGCTTTGCGGGGAGGTTTGTGACCACTTGCATTTACTTGTGGGACCGCCCTTCTTGTTTCAACAGCTTGTCTTGCAATGGATAGAACAAGTCACTCTTTGGGCTTTTGTAGTGCTGGTTTCATTTCATCCTTCGGCTCCTTGCGAGGAGGAGCCGTTGCTAAAGTGACTTGCTTAGGAGTTGATTGAGGTGCTACTTATAATAGTAATTTTTCTCTCTTGGTCATACTGACCTTTTCCTCTGCTCTTTGTATCTGTTTGGTTGGATCTCTCTCGCTTGACTTTCCTTCTAAGAAGTTAACTAATGAAGGTCTAGGAGTTGACGGGGTGTCATGTTGTGGCAATGGATTGTGAATAACATTATTCCCATGACAATGGCTGCCAATTCAACTTTCCCTCCATCAATTAAGTCCTGAACCACATGCTTTAACCCCTTGCATCTCTTTTTATAATGGCCTTGTTTTTGATAGAATGCACAATATGCATTTGCATTGTACCAATGTGGTAAAGGATTTGGAAGTGACCTGGGCCCTCTCAACGTGATCAATCTTTTTTCCTACAAAGTATTTAGTATATGGCAAAACTAGATGGGTAAAATTTCTCTGTGGTCTTTATGGTCTATTTTCTATTGTTTAGACTTGTTGATCAGTTGATGCAGTCTAGTTATTCTGCTGGCTTGTCTAAGCTGATGTTGTTGTGATGGCATTAACTTCACTTGACAATGGAACAAAACTTTTTGTTTCCAACTTCGACTTACCCTTTTGCATTCTTTTGGGAATTTATCATTTGATTCCCTAGAGGGTTGAATGGGGGAATTTTCTGAATCTTAACAAAGTTTTCTATTTGAGGTCCCATTGCGATTAATGGTGTGAAGTCAAATTGGCTATAAATCAAGAAGTAACTGACTAATCTCGAATACGAATTTTGGGTTACGATATTCATTTGTTCTTGTTCCAGCATAGTTTCAATTAATTGGGCCACTACTACCATTACTCATATTGTATATGCTGTAAATGATTTGTTTGATTTTTGGTATATTGCATCCACATCTTGTCTACAAACAATTGCTCCCTAGATCTCAAGTTTTTAGGAGCCAAAGATTGGAACCAAGTGAAGGCGGGCCAGTCCAAACTTTCCAAAAAATATCGAATCATGAGACGATCATTGTAACTGCATGTGCCTATTGCTATGCAGTAATTTCGAACATGCACTTGAGGGGATCCCCCACCATTGTCCTTTTGAGATATTGATTTCTGAAAATCTGATGGTAGATGAGGTTGAGGGAAAATATATATTTTTTTTCAAATTTAGGCCCTTGATTGGAACTTCTCTCATTTGTCTAACTGACTGTTCTAATCTTGCTACTACTGCTTTTAATTCATCTACCCCTTATGCGTTCCTATGCCCATTTTTCTCATAATGTTTACAAGGATCTTGTCATCTTTTTGTTTTATGTATGAGAGGGGCTGAAAATTTGGTGAAGTGGTAGTAACTTGAAGATTAGAGGGGCTTGCTTGATTCAGTGGCTATCCTATGCGATTAGGTCACTCCTTGATTTCGTTTATTAGGTCACCCCTTGATTTCGTTTATGATATGCAGCCATATTATTCGCCAACTTTTGTAAAGTATCTCATGTACCACATATCTCTTTAGTTAGCGCAATTATTCGATTGTCTGTAGATGGTGTTGTTGTAGCCTCAGAATCATGACTTGCCATGCTTGATCTTGTTTGTATGGGACTCCTTGTACAAATGTAAACTTTTGACGTTTATGCCTTTGTGGTTCAATTTTGGCTTACAAAAAAAGTGTTTGAACACAAGGCCAAGATGATGATGCGCTGATTTCTAGGGTTCACCTTATTCACAGGTCTCCTCGACTATATACCTCTTGAATTGTGGATTCGTTCTGAGGTACTTCCCATGGTTTGTGCCTTTCAAGAGCCCATACTCTCCATCAATGATGGGGTGGTCTTCCCTATTTGCACATAGGATCCTAAATGGCTCAAAGGAGATTCCCCTAAGTCTATAATGTAGATGTGATGTGTAAATGAATTTTATAAGTCTTAATGTACAAATTACAAACTTGGAGTCGGGAGATCAAAGTATTCAAATTTAACTGTATACTTCTTGGAGCCTTGTTTAACAAGACTTTGTATAGTCAAATAGGCAACAATTAATACAACGTATAACTTACAATAGAATTTTGAATTGATATTTTCAAGTGTCAATCCATGGTCACAACACAATTGCATTTCACACTTTCCTCAAAACCAGTGTTCATATTATTGACAAATAACTATTTATCGGTGGCCTGGAAAAAAATAATATCGTTTTTATCGGAGATATTATTATTTTTTTAAGGAACTTTATCGGTAAAATAGAAAAAAAAAGAAAAAAACAAAATTGGAGAGATTTTTAGTGAAACTTTGTAACAAATTATGATAAATATAAATATACAACTTGGGCAAAAAATTGGATTAAAAAAGTCATCATTACATGAATAATGAATGTGCACATGAGAAATGCATATAGGCTGACAGAAGGAGAGTACATCTTAGCAAGAAAAAATATTATATTAAATATTATTTTTCTCATACTAAGTCACACAAAAAAAATAAAAATAAAAATAAACAATACATGGTAAGTGTTTTGAAAATCAAAACAATTAAATCAACTCTTACCTCAATACTAAGTGAAGTGTCGTACAGGTTCCTCAAGTTCATCGTCATCTTGTTGACGTATAGGCTCATATTCATATGGGAAAGGAAAACTAAAAAGGGCATAAGAGGCTGATGAATTTGCTTCACTGTCTGGGTAATTTGATGATGTATGCCCATATAATTGGATGTAATCTGAGGCCGAGTTGAGCTGAGATGACTGTGTAGAGAGCTGATACCATAAATTGTTGTAATTCCAATTAGAATCATCTGACCATTTATATGGATATGAATGTGATAAACCTTTTGGCCCATAGGAAGACTTCTCTCTACTGTCACTTAAATCCATGGATGCCATGCTACTTGTAAGTGTGTTATCTTCAGCTGGCTCCTTGCCCTTCCAAGTTTCAGACCTTCTCTCATATCGCCTGTTTGGAGGTCGTGCACCATGATCCTCATCTTGTGTAGCATGCGTATACCCCTCCTCACAAGTAAATTGACTAAATGGCTTTTGACTCTGTGGGTATGATGAGCCACCTCTACCAATGTCATCACCACCCTCGCCATCACTATCATCATCATCACCACCACCAGCATCATCATCGCTGCTCTGTCCTTAATGACGTATTCAAGGCTTACTGGGACATTTGTGAGACTTCCTTAGCAGACGACTGAGTCCGGGATCTAGATAATGGATCAAATGCCTCTTCTGGGGTCTGCTCTCGATGTAGCACCTCTTCTACATTCACACCCTGTGCATTGGCTTCTTGGGCAATAGCTTCTACTGTTTCACCATTATGTCCATCTAGATCTTCTGATCACAACCATTCATATAATGGATCTTTCCCGACATCCTCCTCCATGTGTGCATGTTGTCCAATTATCATAAGATCTAGGGAGTCATCGGGCTCCTTATTTTCCTCGCGCAACATCCTCGCCTGTAGCTTCATATTATAATGACAGAAAACTAGCTTTTTGAGCTTCTCATACCCTAGTCTATCCCTTCTTTGGGTATGGATGAGGGAGGAAGTGCTCCAATTTCATTCACATGGCAATGAAGACACCATTTGACTTAAAATTCGCATTGCTAATAGCTTCAATGTTGGGGTCTTCATGCCATATAAGTTCCACCATTCGTTTATAATCAATTCAAGATTATATATTAGTACTTTTAAAGATTGCATAAATATGCAAGTGTAAAATATTATAAGGTCTAGAAACAATTACATATAGGGTAATCCTTGTGACTATGATTGAACGGCCACTGCCTTTCCAAATATCCCCCGCACTTCACGAAAAGCCATCAACTGTTGGAACATTTATAAGGATTAATTATTTTTATTTATCAGACTAGATAAGATAATGTAGTGTATTCAATGAACAACATAAGTAATTTACCTTAGTTCTAAAGTCACCAATATTTTGGTGATTAGGAAATAACTTTTCAAAGACTTGAAACACCGCTTCATTTAACTACATATCCATCCCAAGACTACGCTCATAATGGTATTTTGGGTTCAAAAAATACGCTACAATAATAAGATTGCAATTTAGACATAAGAGAAGAAGATACATAAGTAGGGGTGCAACTCGAACTCATGAAACTCGGGTTCCCCTCAACCTTAGCCCTAACCTTATTTTTGAAAATCGGGCTCGGTTTGAGTTTCGAGTTGGAATTCAGGTTGATGAAAATCTAATGACAATCCGATTGATTGAAATACCATTGTTTAAATTGCTCATTCATGTTTCAAACTAAATGGAAAAACAATATAACATTCAATCCTAAAAATTGCCCATTCATGTTTTAAAGTTCAAACTAAATGGAAAACTGCTTATTCATATTTCAAACTAATGGGAAACAACATACCATTGAATATTAATGTATATATATATATACATATATATTTATAAAATAGGTATTCTTTTTTCTATAATTGTAAAATAGTTTGTCAAAATTAATATAATAATATTTTTTATAAATTACAATCTAGAATGGACTAATAGATAGATTTAGATTCGTCATAGGAAAAGCTGAAAGCAATGAGTTTGAACGGTTTAACGGTTGCTGTTTTAAGAGGCATTGGATGGTTGGGACTATCAAAACTGTGAATAGAGAGATTATTTTTGTGCCCTTGTCTCTTTTTTCGTTTGTTGGGTGAGTTTGTAATAGTGCAGAGTGAGAGGGGTGTATGGTAGGATTACACACTTAATACTTTATATTCAGTTAAGCATTTATTGCACCTTATGTTCTTTTCTTATCTATTGTTATTTTTACTTCTCTATCATTCATCCCTGCATATTCTCTAAATAAATTCATTTTAACTTTTTAAAATAACCATCATGTTTTTTGTTTTTATCCTCTACAAACTATATTTATCATATTATTTTATCTTTTATAATACAATGGATGTTTCGTTACATGTCAAAACTCCTATCCAAACAGAGAGCACATTCATATGACATGGCTGGCGTTTTTAAAGCTCGGGGCATCAATTAGATAGCCTGAATGTTAAGTTGCTCTCTGGGAAGAGACCGCCCACGATGTTCTTGTGAATTTTTGTCAACATTTAGAAAAGGCAATGTTGTAATCATCTATGGATTAAACAGACTATTTCAGTTTGTCTCACATGTTAGAGGTCCTTGTCCATGATATAGGGCTGCCATGAAAATTTGTCGAGAAAAGATTCACGTTGCAGCCATGTCATGTTCATAGGTGGAAGTTGTAGAGATGGGGCATCAAAGTCGACTATGACATAGCAGATTAGTGTCATAGGGTGTCATCATCACCCTCGTTGCATGATCATGATAACATGTTCGTAGCAACAACGTCCACGCTCCGACGGGATACAATTGTATGTATGCACACACACACATATACACACACATGATTCGAACATATGAATTTATACATCTTAGATAAACCGTCTATCACAATCATATAATTTCTTTGATTCTTAAACCAGAAAATAAACTCAAATGGATTCCATAACCATCTTTATGCTGTGTTTGTATTCTTCATGTTGAGGATTTCAGAAGAGAAATCCATTAATCCGTATCTATGTTAATTAAAAAACATCCAATTTTGGTTATAGTGGATTTTTTTCATTGGAATTAACGTTTTACAGGATTTCATTTCAGTTTCAAATTCTCTTACACCATTTCTTACTCTCCAACGAATGAGCATGACCATTAACCCACGGAGTATCGAATGCCTCAGCCAGGGTTTTATTTTCCTAGGATACCCAAATCGCGTGGTATCTCACGACTTGGATTACAGAAGCATGGCATTTCGACTATCATTGTGCAATTTTGATAATTCCCAGAACCTCTCCTCGGGATTCAAATCGGGTTCAGGTTGGGAAAATCAGAGTATGACCACTGATCAAATTCGGGTTCGGCGGGCCGGGTTCTGGTTGAACTCGGCCAAGTTGCACCCCTATACATAAGAGAAGATTGGAATAATAAAATTGCAATTCATATGACAAAATTCACTAGCTGCATGTAATGGATGACGCAGCATGTTCTTCCAGCAATCTTCTATGATGGTGATTACCTACTGCTCGCCTCTCACATTTTTTTCTATGAACTCCTCCATAAATTGAAATGCCTCATACAAAGAACCCATATTGGAATAAGTCTCATTATTAACTACTCTCAAGACTCTATATATGGGTTTTAGAATACTAAACACTGATTGTACTTTATTTCAAAAGGAAGCCGTTATAACGATCCTCTCTATCTCCATCCCTTCCCTAGTGTGTGTATATCTGGAATCATGTCACACATCAATATTGAATGTTGTATTGAGTACTTGGTATTCCATAGACTATCCAACGCAATATAATTCGTAGCAAATTGGGTCTTGCCTGGACATATAATCTCCCTCTTATAATCAGATGCCTCATGGAAAAGTGTCTTTACCCAACTGTGATTGTAGATGAATTTGGTAATTTGTCGACCCTCTCTATCATACTATGAACACTTAGTCGTCGATCAATATCCTCCAAGATGAGATTAATACAGTGCACCGCATGAGGAGTCCAGTACAAAGATAGTTTGTTCTCTAGAGCTTTCTCGGCCTTCTTAAAAGCAATTTCATTATCTATGATAATTTGTACCACATGAAAACTTGAGCCGAGGGATTTAATATGCTTTTCAATCAACCCTTGAATATAAGCTACATCCTTGACATGCTTAGATGTATCAATAGACTTACAAAAAATTGTAGTGCCCTTACAGTATAACATAAAGTTGATGATACTAGGCTCATTGCTCCTCTCTCCAACCTAATCGACTCCTCTTTAGCCCATTGCTCTGCCCTACTAGGCTCCATAGCTCACCTCATCTGCTCCCTCTATCTCCATCATCATCAACATCATAACCATCTAATTCCGCTACAATTTCCTTCTCCTTTTGTGTCAAACTCTTTTAGTAGTATCCGACTAAATAATCTCCTTCATAAGTGCTCTAACCTCCTTAGGCACCTTAGGACAATTCCTAACATTTAAACTACTTCAAGCCAAGTGTTGCCTCAATCTTGTAATCTCCTCAACTTCATAATTTGCTTGCAGTAATTGCATTAAGCTCCAAATGGGTTACCTGGAACCGGTTTCCCATGTTTCCATGCAAAATCATTAGGCTTGGTCTTGCTTTTACTCTCCTTGCCACTCTTGTCTGTTGACATGATCAAATTTCAACCTTAACATATCAAATCAAAACAAATTGATTTTTTATTTCTTATCCACACAACACAACATCAACATTTTTAATACTTGAACACTCCTTAACATGCAAATCTTCACGCTGTATGCATCCAACAATTTCTTAAAAGGACTCTACATATTCAAAACTAATCAAGAAACATATTTAAAAATTTAGGAAATAATTTTATTTTTCACAATTATTTAAAAAATAATTATTTAAAAATTCAAAATAAATTTAAAAATTATACAGGTAATTTTATGATTATATTTTTAATGCTATGATACTACCTGTGAATTAACACAACATATATAATTTTTTTATTTAATAAATAATTATAAATAATATTAAAAAATAAATTAAAAAATAAAAAATCTATTTCCATAGATTCCATAAAAATCAATGCTTAAAATAGTTAAGTATATTGCATTTATCATAATCAAAATATTGCTTTTGTAAAAAAATACTTTTCCCTCAAAATTCGTAATTTTCCAAAAAAAAAATATTTTTGCTGGAAATTACTTCTTTCAGTAGATCTAACATCTCATCTTTGTTTTATACATAAAAATTAGCTAATTTGGGATGGATCAAACAATTTGGGGATTTTTCTCAAATCACATGTTCATCCTCAATCTCCACAAATTGGATAGATTTTGATGCCAAAATTTGTTTAAATCAAAGGAATAATGCATTGTTTGATGCTAGCAGTTGATTTCAAACACAAAAAACAAGAAAAACAACAATAAATCATCATTTTAATACCTTCACAGCCTCCACACGTCTGGTTGACAAAATCCCTTTTTGATCTTCAAAATGCAATTGTTCTCACCCAAAATTTATGGAGTTTTCAATTTTGATGTTAGAACGTATAAAACAAGATTTGAAGAGAAAAAATCGTCACAACTTGAGATTTTGAGACTCACAGCTTCCGAATGGTCTAACCTGCACGCCCGACTGATAATATCGTTGCCTAAATGATATTATTGGCAACTATCGTGCTTTTATCGATAAATTCAAGATAATATCAATAAAATCCCTGATATTATCGATAATCACGGTAAAATCATGATAATATCGATTTTTAGGGGTTTTTTTTTATCGCTAAGCACCTAGATCGATATTATCAATGATAATATCGTCTATAATATCGATATTCAGATCACTGCTCAAAACTAACCAACAGATTCATGGTTATATTGGTTCAACCTTACAAGTAGACAACAAATGCAAAATTTAAAACCTTTGCTATTTCTTGAGAATGATGGCTTAAAGCAATAGCTTGCGATTGTTGATATATCCTTTCAACACTAAACCAAAATTATTGAAGCAACATGTTTGATACAAAATTACAAACCATTGCTTCAAATTTAAGATTCTCTAAAAAGTATCACAGCAAGAATTCCATCTAACAAATTCCTTTGTAAAAATCACCCAAGATCAGTGAGTCCACCGAAATGTTCAAGACCCTTTAAAATGATTTAAGCACTCAGCATAGTTCCCACTTTGTGACACCAATTTTTGTAGTTACCACCTTTTAGAGATCAGAAAACTTTAATTATGCATTTGTCAAATGAATTTTTTGATTAGATACTTGGTTATGTAGTGAGAAGGTGTTGTGTACCCACTACAATTTAACTGGGTCTCAACTCGGGTGTTGAGGAAAATTCAACTATGGTGACTTAGTCACCTTAATCAGTGGAAGATATAAAAAGTTTGATGATTTAAGAAAAGGGTAATTGTGAAGTCACCATGTAACATGCCATGCAACACATCAGAATACAGCCAATCATAAAACAATTAAAATAAATACATACTGCATCCTTAAATATGTTTAGAGGAATACTTGCAAGATGATTAATCAAAATAAATCCATATCAGGAAGCCAAAGGCCAACCATTCAAAGGAGTACTGTTGTTTTTCCTAGCATAGGAGTTATTAAAATCAATCTCTCATTGCAAGACACTCACTTGAGGAGCAAAATTCACGAAGGTAGCGTTTCTTCTTTTTTGCAAAGCCACTCTTCTATAATCTTCCCTCCTTTCTCTTACCTACTGCCACCTCTTTTTATAGAGGGTAAGCACTAACTTGCATAGGCCAGTTTTAGAGTGATTTGCACCCTTTGAATTAGCTCATGTTTTAGGCATACAATTCAATGAGTTTGGCTCATACCGGATATGCAACAACTAATTTCAATGTTATTTCTATGATTTTGGTACGCATTGGATATGCACCAATTAGATTTCCTTGCTGTTCACACGAGTTTGTTGCACATTGGCCATGCATCAGCTAAGTTCCAACTTTGTTTGTACACGTTTGGTGCACATCGAGTATGCACCAAGTTTCAATGCTGTTTGAACAATCTTAGTGTATACTGAATGTGCATCAACAGGCTTTCCATGGTGAACAAGCTTCCCCCCTTGGTATTTTTGTCACCTGAATCAGGGGTTGTCAATGAATTCTTTCTTCTTTCTTTATTTTTCCAGTCCTCAAAATTGTCATCTTACTGTTTTAAAAAGGATCCCAATAGTTGCGTTCCCCCTGGGTCCATATTCTTTTCTAACTAAATAATCTGTATTGGTTGCACAGTTTAACCAAACTCCAGGAATTGTGCCAAACTCCAGGAATTGTGTCTGACTTAGACTACTCAAATCTGATTGAGGAATGTAGCCCGGGAGTGCCAATTTCTCTTTTGTCAGTGGTTTGTTACTCTGTGATTTCATGTTGCTGATCAGTCTTTTGGATGCCTTTGTAAAGGATGTCAAAGGTCATTCATAACTTGCATGTTTGACTTTATTTTTCCCTTCTGCTTATGATTAAGATATGCAGACGTTGTTCATTTAGCCACTTTCTATGGAGCCTTTATTTATGTGATTGCCTGTATAAATTAGTAATACCCTCTTTTCATCTTCAGGAAAGATGCAAAAACCATTGCCAGAGCTGTTGAAGGAGTACGATCTAGCAATAGGCATCTTCCCCCGTGATGCTACAAACTATGAATTCAATGAAGAGACCAAGAAGTTAAGTGTATTCATTCCCTCAATATGTGAAGTTGGTTATAAGGATTCCTCTGTGGTGCGCTTCACCACCACCGTGACTGGGTATCTAGAGAAGGGCAAGTTGGCTGAAATTGAGGGGATGAAGACTAAGGTGATGATTTGGGTTAAAGTGACTTCAATCTCAACCGAAGGATCAAAGATCCATTTCACAGCAGGAATGAAGAAAACCCGGAGTAGGGATGCATATGAGGTCCTTAGAGATGGAGTCGGTGTGGACAAGTTCTAGATGTTGTTGATATTGTGGCATGATTAGATGGATAGCGTTTCAGTATTCCTGAAATTTGTAATTATGGGAGCCTTTCCACTATTGAGAAGACTGTTCCGGAGATTACCCTGATATTATTCTGTTCATGAGTCAATATCTTTAAGCTGAGTGTCATTGCCGTACTATAATCCTGTGATCGTTGTCTTCGATAGCTTCTCTCGTCTCAGTGAAGTTGCCAGTCCATTGTTTTTGTCCAATTTTCTCAGATTTAAATAGTATTATCCTTGATAAATATGATAATAGTTGTAGAGCTACCAATGTATTCTTATTTAATGATAAAGCGAACACTAAATATGTTTGGATCACTGCACATATTTTAATGCCAGCGGAGCCACAAGCTTCAAATAAGAACTGTAGGTTTATTTTATAAACTAATATCGATCGGTTTTGGTGAATTCCATTTGACTAAGGAACTTACATAGGCAGTTTGACTCAAGCGGCCAGTATTACGCCTCTCATATATTCGTCTTTACCATATAAAAGCCGAGGGATGTAGAGTTTACTTGATTTGACCGATGGCTATGCTAAAGTAAAATAAGTGCAAGTTATTCTACAATTGGAGTAAATGACTTAAAATTGTCAAGCTGTGTTTGATGCGGTTGAAGTTTACATATTCAAATAATAGATAAAAGACTGAATTACTTTCATTTATAAACCTTAGATTAAATGCTTAAAGTGTTGTTAAGTTGAATTAAAATATTTAGATAAATCCAAATAATTTTTTAGCAAATGTTGATTTAACGAAAAAATTAAAAAGGTAAATTTAACCCTAGTTACAATTTTATTTATCTTTTCATTTAAAATTCTATTTGTATTTATCTAGTTAGTGGCCGTTAATGTTAGTTTTACCGTTTTAGTTGAAAAGGTAGAAATTTTACAAGACAAAAACATAAAAAATTAATTGTATGAATGATTTGATTCATCAGGTATTTTGAGGATTATGCACTGTTGTAGAGAGAATTCAGAAAAATAAAAATTTAATTAGCCGAAAAGCACTTCATCCTATGCTTTCGGCTTATCCTTGAAACTAAGCTTATAAACTTCTTTAATAAATTCGGTCAAACATGAATTATTTTCCAAATTTGCTTATTTTAAGCAAATAAATCATACACCCTAGAAATAGGCAAATAAAAAAAGAGTAAAAAAAGTCTTCAATTTTTTGGATGTAACATTTATCTTTTCAATTTTTATTTTTATATGTTCTTTTAAAAATCATATATATATATATATGTTTATTCAGCTTATGATAAATATTATTCTTTATTCACATTAGAACTAACATTAGCTATTTTCTTATATTTCTTTTACAATTTCCTCTATTGAAACACATTTGTTTATGATTTTCCTTTGTTAAACAGAAGTTAGTATTTTATTCTAAACTTGGTCAATTGGCTATAGTTGGAGTTTGTCATCCGGTATGGCTCATTTTGAAGTTTTTTTCTTATGAACAACTGATATGACTTCTAAACTAAATCAATGGACCAGATGTCATCCTTTGGGTGTTTTGATCCCACATGGAAACCAGAATATTTTCGTAACGACCGGTAGTGAGATGTCTAACCCAGGACGCTAGTGCAGGCCCAACCTCCATGTTCAGCAATAGATAATGGACGATTTTGTCCACGCATTACTCTTTAGTCATCGAACTCTTTTTTCCTTACTCATTCAATTTTGTTTAAACGGAGGCTTTTTGAGCTTAAAAGCTGTTGAAGGTATGGAAATTGAGTCGTCCAGTTGGATGGATGTATGGAATCAAAATTCATTTTGTTCTGGATTTCCAGTATTTGAAACGTGTGATTAATGCATCTTCCAGCGGTTGGGCTATTTAGCAAATGGCGATGCATGGACAAACCTGTAACCATTTCACGAATGCTATTTGTATTATTTGCTTAATGACAAACGATGGAAGATAATGTAACGGATGAGTAACTTGTCATGAGCAATTATCCTTACTTTGTTTATGGAAACTTCCACTCACACTTTATTTTTTCAATCTCACTTATCCTTATACGCACGCCATTCAAATCTCAACTTCCTATTTTCTCTCAGAAGTAAATACCCACAGAAATCTATCCTTCCCATTCAGTCCTTGTAACTCTCTTTTCCAATTTCTACATAAGCTTTTTTTCTAGAATTCTTGATTTTGTCTGTCAAATGGGAGCCACTTCACCTAAAAGAACTCAAAAATGTAGAATTAATATTATCAAAATTCAATCCACAACCTCATTCTAAAAATTCAAACACTTTACCACCATGACATAAGCTCATATTATAAATTTAAATAACTTAAAATAACCTTAAGCTGAACAATTTATCCATTCATATAATATTACATTTGACTATTTGCAGCCCTAATAATCATTTAATATAATAAATAATCTTATTTAACGAATTAAAATTTATAATTATTTATATCTTATCAATCAATTTAATTTAATTTCATCAAATTATGTCAAAATTTAGTTCATTACATAAAATGTTAAAAATAATAAGAGTTGAAAAGAAGCTTCATAAAATATGGAGATTTAAGTTTAGTCTAGACTAAAATAATTGCTCATACCATTTAACATGATAGTATCACATTGACAAAGATAAATCACCACTATCTAATTGAGGTGAAAAAAAACCTATATTATTTTTCATAAATTAATAACTAAACAGGAAAGTCATATGACAAATTATTCAAAAATATCATAGTAACAATAAAATAGTTAATACATGACTAATAAGCATAATGGGTATGTCAAAAATTCATGAGGATATGACAATAGCTATGATAAAAACTAAAAGTTTAAAGGAATTTATAAAATTTTAAGAACCATTAAATTGATGTTCACTAATCTCATTTCTTATGTGATCATTCAAAGCCACCATCTAGTAGCCGATTCAATGAAATTTCCCTATAGAGTCATGTCACCTTCCTCATTTTCCCTTGCTAATAACTCTTCATTGTTATTATAACTTATAAATTCTATGACTGTGCTGTTATTCTTCCTTATGAAATTATAGATAGCCATGGTAGCAATTACAAGACGAACTTGTGTGTTAAATGAGTAAGAGGTCATGTCATTTAAAATGTCAAACCTATTTTTCCATACACCAAAAGTTGAAAACTTCATTGTGGTTTCACAATTCCTTATTATAAATTTCAAATAATAGGTTAGTCAATATTTATAAAGTTCATTTAATATATATCATAATAAAAAAATAAGAAAATGTATCCAAACCTAGAGGTGGATGAGGAAAATTTAACTGCCAATTTCCAATATTTATAACCTTAACTATCCAAACCTAAATTTATGAAGTTTGAACCTAACAACCAAAAAGTTTGAGTTAAATTGTTTGGGTTTAAGTTTATCGCAATCTATTTAAAATTCTAGTTTTCTTATGCTAATAGATCAATATTCCTTTATTAGAGGCTTATGTGACTCAGCGTTTAAGTAAAAAAAAAAAAATCACTATATATATATATATATTCACAAATTGCCCTTTTCCATTTGAACTAGGTTATAATTTTCGCCTTTTTTTTTTTCCTGGCTTTAACATCACTCAACCTATATTACAATGGCTTTGGAAGTATCTCTAATTTTGATATGTTAACCTATAAATAATCTAGCCTTTTAAAAAACTAGATAAGATGCTAATAAAATAAGATGGTTTCTTGAAACCCATTGCATATCAAGGTAAAAAAAAAAAAATCATCCGGCCAGATAACAAAAATTGCAGTCCAGTAAACATTTTTTTCATGGTTCAGGAGTTTTGAATATGTTACCCATTACTTAGAAAAATGTGTAGCATGAATGACATACAGATTATCAATACATGTTTGTTGAATATTCGTCCTTATTGGACTTGTGAACTAATCTTTTTGTTTTGATTACTCCTATTATTATCTACTTTTTTTTTTAATTTTTATCAATGCCTTTTTTTGCCAGCCAGCCTCTATCCAACTCCATCATCATCTATCCATCCATCCATATACATATTTTCCCTCTTTTTTGTAAACCATCCCAATACACATGTGCATCCGTTTTTTTTTTTCAATTGTGGTGAAATTTAAGCTGTTGAGAAAAAAGCTTTTATTAATAGAGCTTGTAAAAACGGCGATGTTAGTGAAAAGCTGTGTAGTGTTTAGACTCTATTATTTAAAAAGTACTTTCGATCTTATAAATGTGTTTGACTATAAGATACTGAAAGTGCTTTTGGATGCAAAAATTACCAAAATAGATATATTAGGATATTTGCAATAAAATAAGTTTCAATGCACACTATTCATTTTTTTTAATAAAAACTTTAACTTATATAATATTAAATAATCTATTAAAAATATTATTATATTATATTCTCTTAGAGGTAATATATCTTTTAATGTTGTTAAATGATGTTTAAATCTACTTTTAATTATTTATGATTTTATGTGTGGAAATTGAAAATATTTTAATTTATAATATAATTATTTAAATCATAGGTATTTAAATAACACTTTCAATGGAACGGATGTTTAATTATTTTTTATGGATTAAAAAATTAATTAAAATTTTTATGAAATCATATTTACTCACAAGAGTTTCTTTTGTTATAGCTCTTTTAAGTTTTTAATTAAAATAAATTTTAGTATCAAAGCTAAATGCATGAAAATAAATATAATTGTTAGCTTAGATTTAATAAAGTTATAGTAAGGCATCCGAAATAAAATGCCAACAGTAAGATTTAAGTAGCATCAGCAATATGGAATCATTACCCATTAAATAGGTTAAACAATATTATGTGGATAGAATTTTAAATGTGATTTTCTATTAATGTAGTTGTAAGTAGATTGTGATTTATATATTTAATTAAATCAATAAATTGGATAATAAAAAAATATTTATATTATATGTATCAATGACTTGTTAGATATTTAATTTTTCATGAAGAAAAGAAATATATTGTCAACCATTGAATATCCCCACTACTCGTACCATGGGTGTTTGATTTAGGGTCTGTTTGGCTTGGCAGTGATTTAAGTTATTTATTAAGCTTATTTAACAAAAAACCTATTTTCAGCAGTGAGTAAAAAGCTTTGAATTAGAGCTTTCGTGTAAACGCTAAAAATTAGCTTTTACGGTTTTCAAAAAATGTAGTACGTTCCAGCTAAACACTTTTAGTGTTTGAAGGGCCAAATGCTTTCAGCTCCGCAGAATGCAGGGCCAAACAGGCCCTTAAATTGTCAAGGTTAATGATAAATCATAAAATACTTACCGAGAGAATAACACTTACCGAGAGAATAACAGACAAGTACAAATTTTCATAACCACAGAAAAGGATAAGGGTATGAACATGTAGTCGGCTACCAAAAGCGTGTCGGCGAAGCAATTGCGGCATAGGCTAATTAAGGTATTTTTTGGTAACGAAGAAGTGCGTTGCAGGGAAAGCTCCAAATCTCAGCTTCCGCTGAAACGCCATAAATCTGCTTTCACGGTGATGAAATCACGTTTCGGTATTTTAGCAAAACAGTACTATTTTATTTAAAAGCGTAGTTGCTGATTTAACAGTACTTTGTCCCACCAAAACACAGGGCCAAACAGACACAAAGTGAGATGAGCATGTGTATGTACATATTATTTTTCTTCAGTTTTT
This sequence comes from Pouteria campechiana, assembly GCA_036873735.1. Taxonomy (NCBI): domain Eukaryota; kingdom Viridiplantae; phylum Streptophyta; class Magnoliopsida; order Ericales; family Sapotaceae; genus Pouteria; species Pouteria campechiana. The sequence goes on along the minus strand of JAYJMB010088640.1, from coordinate 26,170 downwards.
TAAACCTTCAAGATACGCATGTAGTCTTTTCAGAGTGATGATATATATATATATATATATATATATATATATATATATTCCAAATCCAAATAAAATGAGCGGTACAGATATACATTTAGATTTTAACGCATTGGAGGGAAATCGCTAAATTCGAGCTTCCGCCTAAACGCAAGAAATGGGCTCTGGCGGTAATGAAAAAGTGCTTTCTTATTTTAGCAAAATACTACCTTTTTTTTTTCTAAAAGCACTTTTGACAATTCAAAAGCGCTTCTGACCCTTCCAAGCACAGGGTCAAAGAGGCCATAGCTAGTTAAGTAAAAGGCCCAAAAGGATGTGGGTTACGCACTCCGATTACATTCAAAGATCATGCTAAATCTGGTGAAATCAATGATGTTTTCAAAGGCAATACTTTCACAGCATTCTTCAGAGATTACATTGGAACTAAGCAAAGTTTTTAGGATGGAATTTTGTGAAATATAATGTTATGAAATAGGAGGATTTTAACAAACCACTTCCTGCAAGTACAATATGATATCCTCACCAGCACAAAGACCATATTGCTGATTATGTTGTAACCATCTGAGTTCGTACAAGGCTACAAGCATGGAAGGCCATGATAGACAATGAAGGATGAGCTGAAAAACCAAGTAGAGAATGTCAAACACGAAAATATTAGCATTTCAGAGTTCAGACACTAAAGACGATTATGCGTGCACGGATATCAGATAGTTATGTCTGCTAGAATATTGCCCAAAACCAACTACCCTCTTTAAACCTTCCATTCAAGGCATTTATTTAAATCTCTCTGAATATGGATCCTCATCAAATATAGCAACCAAACCTAACTCCTTTATTTTTTAATGAACGGAAACGCTATTGTTTAAACTCTTCCTACATCTTCTCATCCAAATTGTACATGAAAAAAGCAGAAGGCTTGCAAAACATTGTCCCATGGCAGACATATACAGTGTTTTGAGCAGTGTTATTAAAAAACGGATCGGACAGGATTGTCCGACCAGTTTAACCCGGTGCACTTCCCGGTCTGATTCACCCCTTTCCGGTTCCCTTTATAAGCTGGATTAAACCGGACGAACCAGCGGTCAGATCGCTTTTTTAACCGGCCCGTTTAGCGGGTTAAAAAAAATAAAAAACCAAAAACACAACTATCCCTGAAATCGAAATTTGAAAACGCAGACCGGACTTTTCTTCTCCCTACGTCTCAGCTTCTTTCACTGCCCATTTACCTGACCAAAACCCATCAGCTCGCTGCCACGCTAGAAGGCCCTGAAGAACCATTTTTTCCAGTCGCAGACATTCATTCTAGCTTCTGCGGCGATTGACGACAAGCAAGATTGACAATTTTCCAATTTTCGTAAAATCCAGTAACCCATTGCATAAAAAAAACCATAAAGAAGCCATTCCTGACCACTAGAGAATACCGAAAATAGCCTGAAGTTTTGAAAAATCGAAGGAAAGAGAAAACCCTTTTGCTCCCTGTTTAAGATGAACTGAAAACTCCCATGGCTACCATCAAGCATGTCTGCTACCACCACCAAGCCTGCCGCCCAGTAGCCCAAACAACTGAAAATCCACTCTTGAGACTTGAAGGACGAGGAACCATTTGCTTCATCGAAAAAGGGAGGATCATTGCTTCTACTCATCATTGGAGGTATAATATAATATTTTAAATAGATATTTCTTATATTTGAAATTATTAAGTATATAACAATGTTAATAGATTTTTTGTATGCCATTTTCATGAGATTCCAGCCTTGATTCATTTTTTTGAAGGTATGTTGAATATGAAATTTACCATTGAATGTTAATAAGTATACCATCTCTTGTTGATGGTTTAGTTAATTACAATGTTCAATTGATAAATTTATTCCTTTTATATTTCATCATTGTTATCATGATAGCTTTCAATTTAGATTCAAAATTTGAAATTATTATATGTACAGTTACTTTCTAGTTTTGAAATATCACGTGTCTTACTTATTGACCAGTTTAATCCCTTTTGTTTTTAACCAGTTAAACCGGTTCGAACCAAATCAGACAATTGAGCAGCTTGATTGCCCGTTCAGCCCTAATAACATTGGTTTTAAGCATAAACTATAATCCAAATTCTTCTTCTTCTTCCTTTGTTTTATTCTTTTTTTGGTTTGTTACCGATAAAAGGGAAAGGAAGGTAAAGAAAAAGGGTTTTAACAGGTTGGAACTGTTTCCATATATATATATATATATGCCTCTGCACCAGGCCTTTTTAGCCATTCCTACTCTTGGAATTTGAGGTTAGCCCAAAATAACTAATTGGCCACATCCTCCTCATCCATTGTAATTTGACGTTCTTTTAGAAACCCCTTAAACAAAGATCGTGGTCAACATATTGAAGGGAATGAAACTCTAGTTCTTGATCAAAACTGCACCTCGTGAATCTAGTGCACTCAACAAGTATTTATCAGACCAGGACCCAAAATGAGATATCAACTCATACGTTTCTATCACAGAATTACATGCATTAACAATTCTCCTCACGCAAAAAAATTCAGGGTCGGCCTTAGTTGTCGAAATAAGTACAAAAGTAAAGAAGAAAAGTCTCCATCATCATGAATTCAGGAAAGAAGCTACAAACAGATTGCAAGAACTCATTTTTCCGCTGGAACCTGTTATCAAAACCAACAATAAAGAACACAACCCAAACAAAAGAAAGTGAAGTCAGTCAATGCAACTTGCCGATCATTCATAGGACACCGATTCAGAGTTTTCCATCATTCTTAGTATTGTATCCAGATAATTTCTAGATTGCATTGGCTTTCTTCTAGATTGCATTGGCTTTCCACCATCACCCCAATTTTCCATCACCGCAGTGGAAAGTTTCACCCGCAAAGTCCAAAACAGACAATGAACGAATCACTTTCACCTGGCAGTAATTTCCCGAATACTATTTTGTAACTTGTTTAATTCCGCGACGGCGTTGGTTCTCTTAATCTCCGAAGCCGATCCATCCACTGATGTTCGGGCACATGCCCTGCCCAATCCGGCGGGAACCCAGGGAATGAGATCCCGCGCATCGCATTTATGATCCTCGACGCGTTCTCCGGCGTCAGCGGGGCGTTCCTACGGCTCTCGTCCTCTATAAATGCCTGTGAAATTGCCAGCTCCGAAGCCCTTCGCATTCTTTCTTCTTCTTCTTCTTCCCCCTCTTCCTCTTCATCGCTGGTCAGATAGAGATTGGAAACTCCGTTCTCCACGGAAAAGTGTCCGTTGGAGTTGTTTTCCATGGACGGGAGGGTTTGAAAAGAAACGGAATTCAACTCACCGAGGTGGGAAACGAGATCCTGACCGTTGATTTGAGTGGGGATTTCATCGTCGGAATCGCCTACGACATCGTTGTCGTCGGAGAGTGCGGATATCGGCCGGTAGTCTCCATCGTCTCCAGCGTAGGAATTCATCCCTTCGGAGTCGCTTCCCTCGTTTTCTGCAGAGTAGGGAAAGCAGACGATTATTAGCTAGGAGTGGACTAGAATAGGGTATGGGTGTCCAGTCTAAAAGGAGGCAGGAAAAAGAAAACAGCCTGATTGATGATCGTTCCCAAACGAACCTTGGAAGAAATCGTTCTGAGTAATCGACATTTTTCTTCTCTGATGCTATTCTAGCAGCTGAAGGGGAATGGGAAGGGAACCGAGATGCCACGAGGACTCGCGTCCTTCTTGGATCACCTATTTTGTGGGTAATTTTCATGGGTGCCCCCTGAGTTTTAAATAGATTGCATTTCACCATGTAATTTAGATTTTGGCAAGTATACCACTAAAGTTTATTCCATCCTTCATGGATAACGTTAACATTACACTTGCTAAGAAATGATTGTTAAGTAAATATATTAAAACCAATATGAATTAATAAAAATATGCTTAAAAACTTATAAGTACTAATGAAAATAAAAAATAATATAAAATTAAAATAAATATTTAAAAATAAATTTTAAGTTATAAATAGTTATAATAAAATAGAAAAACCTCTTTTAATTATTTAAGAAATAAAAAATATTTTTTGAATTATAAGATCATTTATTAATTATAATATAAGAGATTTTTATGAAAGGTAGAATAAACGTTGAGGGAATATTTGCAAAGAACAAAGTTATATGATGTTAGATGTAATTTGGTCAGAACTTAGGAGCATCCATGAAAATTATTTTCTATTTTGTACTAGTACTAAAATAATGTAATGCCCTCCCGGAGCTGTTACTCCACTTTACACTGCAAAGCTACTATAATCATACCATAACTTTTCCACTTTCAGAGTGAGGTTGCTCTGATACCATTTTCTAATTTATCTAATTTTTATAAAAATCGGACAGAGTCTCCCTTGAAAATAGGTCTGTCCACTTAGGTACAAACATTCATCACATATTAGGACACATTTTTTCAATTATAATTCATAAAAGTAAGAAATTACATACTCCAATATTCCTCCATTCATCCACACAACATCCTTACAACTCCACAGGCTCCCCTAGGACCGCGGTTGCATCATGATGGCAATGAATGTGCTCCTCCACCATACAAATTTCAATCACATGCTTACCATTATATAATAACATGCCTTTACATTACAGTTATACAGAATTATTAGTCTTTGATATACTTTATACATCATTGGACATATGCTAACACAATTTCAAATATACATAAGATGAAAATTTTTAATTTAATACATTATCAAAATATAAATCCTCTGCTTTACTTTCCTTATTAGATTTCTATTTTCATGGCTCGACCTGCCAGCTAAAAATATAAATAAAGAGTGAGTTCGAGCAAACTTAGTAAGTAGGTGTGAAATCAGAAAATAATTAACAAAATGAAGGATCCATCTGTATCCCCCAATCCATACATTTGCATACATATCAACCCATGCCATCCAAGCATGATCATATCTAGGTCATTTCAAAAAAATAAATAACTAAATCTCATCATTATACATCCAAACATATACATACAAAACCATACTCATGTACAATCCGCATTTCAAGATATTCTCATGTCCCCACATTATATATTCGCGTTTCCATAAATTAAGATAATCATAATAACCACAAGCATGGGATATCCTCTATACCACTAATTTATACGTTAAATAGGAAATAACATTAATACATAAGTCATGTAACTTGGGATTTTACCAATCCCACATCATGGATACAAACTCATTTTTATTTGTTAATCTTGGGATATTCACAATCCCACTCATATACATAATCAATCTTTGTACAATCATAGATAATTATAATACTAGAACAAATATAGGATACTTATTCCATTAAATCATTATAACAAAATAGTCATGGGATACTTACTTATTGCTTAATAGTCATTATATCCAAAACATACATGCTTATTTAGCACAGTGGGATAGATACTATCCCCACCCATTCAATCATTTATGCAAGCATACAAGTATATGTACTTATCTCATAATGATCTACTTCATTCATCCAAAACATACATGCTCGTTTAGCACAGTGGGATAGATACTATCCCCACCCATTCAATCATTTATGCAAGCATACAAGTACACGTACTTACCTCATAATGATCTACTTCATAATCCACATCTTTTCAAACTTGACTTGTCACCCTCATGCCAGAAAATCCTACACATATCACATGAATTCCACATCTTATTTATATATACATATACATAAATAATTTTCATTAATATAATGAAGCATAATAATCAGTTTTTTCAGCCCAATGCATCTCATTGCATTTTACATAATTTTATTTTGGCCAACTAGACACAGTTATAGTAAATTATTCATAACTTTCACATATTAATTCTAAATTTAGTGATTTTTCTTATTTTTTTATATAGTTTTAATTTTTACAACTTTAATGTTGAACACTTTTTCTAATTCAGCCTCTAAATTGGGTCGTTGGGCCCCATAAGTGACACCTTTTGCAGTGAATTATTTCTTGGGAACAATTTTAGTAATTTAAGTATAACTCTCTCATATGAATTCCAAATTAAGTGATTATTATTTAATTTTTAAGATAATTAAAATTTATACAACTTCAATGTTGACCACATTTGCTAATTCATTTCATATTTTGATTCATGGGCTCCACAATATAACGCCTAATGATTTGGAGACTGTTAAAATATTTTAGTTATAACTCTCTCATATCAACTCAAAATTTAATGGTTCTTATATTGTCGGAAAGATAATTTTAATATCTATAACTTTTATGTTAACTAAGTATTCAAAATCAAACAATTTAGGGGTCAAAATTGGGACGCTAGCAGCATTATGTGCAATCTTAGGATGGACATTCTAGCAACAATAAATTTTAGAGTATTTTCTTTTTGAATTTATTTAGACTTGTTATTGTTGAAATTTTTTCACTTAAATTTGCAAATTTCTAGTCCAACATATGGAATATAACCCCATATTTTTATATTTACAAAATTAATTCATTTTATAGGGTTATAATCAAGCTCAAAAGGGCTACTTGATAAGCATTTTAATGTCCTGCATCAACACCTTGCTGTCCATTTTAATTACTCATCTAATTGCCTTCTGTTTGAACCCACTAACTGCCCTATTAGAGCATTGATTAATGAAGGATTAATCTCCTATAATTAGGCTTAATTATCTATTCCAAATCACATGAATTTTAGCCTAAACAGTTAATGGCAGTAGGGTGTACTTCCTCTAACTTATTATTTTTTTTCTAGCTGCTGTAATTGATTCTCAATACAATTAATTCATTCCCTATATCAATTAAATACTAATCATGCATTATGTACAGTGACTACATCCCTTAATCATCATTGAAAATTTCTATCAAACCCTAACTAACCCTAACTTAATCCAATAACATAATTCCAGCTGTCCTTCCATAAAATACATCCTTAAACACAATTACCAATATTTTTTAGGAAATTACTTACCTTTAAATTAAATTTTCCTTGGTGGGTCCCACCTGTAGGGACCAATCTTCAAATTTGGATGGTTGCCACACCTTAATTCAATGAGATAATTGAAGTCGTAGATTGCAAATCACTTGTGCTTATATTTACTTCCAATCTTTATAGCCAAAACAAGCTAAAATTTTTGAATTTGGAAGTTAGGGAAGAAGCTTACGTGGAAAAAAATGAACTGAGGAGCTCTTTTGTTTTTCTACCTCTTTCACTCCATCTTTCTACATATATGGGCTATCCAATTTGCACCACCTCCCCCAACATTTATTTAACACACATTAACCATGTCATCTTCATAATTTAGCATATTTTTCTTAATAAAATTTGAATTAAATGCGAATTTTCTATTAATTTTGAGCATACATTGTATCTCACTTTTCTACATGCATTTTTCAACTTTTCTCCACTTTATTTACATTGTTTAAGGTATTTCCCCCTCATCCTCATATTAACAATGATATTCCACCTATTTTCAAAATTTTTCCATATTAAATTTCAAAAATTTCCCGTATTTACACATGTGATATTCCACCCACTTAAATTCATTTTTTTTCACACTTTTATCACTTATGTAATATGCCTTAATGCATTTTCTTCCTTATCCTTATGTTTATATTAATAGTCCACTTAATTTCATAATTTTCTATGACAAATTTCCCAAAAAATTAATTATACTCCAAGATACTTCATGCCAAACTGGCAAAAATTTACAATAGTTGAAATTCACATACCTGAAATTTTCAGGGCTTTACAAATAGAGTAATCTAGCTATGCCTAAAATGTTGGCATAAAAAATTTTGAAACCTACTTGCACATTAATTGATTATAGTTGACACTTCAATTTGATGAATCAAGCGTTGATTGAACTATTGGGAGATCATTTGAGTCCACCACAATTTAGAGTCCATTAAGCCTAAATTTAAGAGTCTAACCAAAATTCATTAGGTTAGAACTTAGCTCCAAAATAAAAAGCCTAGTTGAATAAATAATAAATAATTAAAATATAAAAACTTGAATTTAAATCTTTAACCTTCCCTGTAGAAAACCTAAGCTCTAATTAATAAAGTATTGCTTGATGAATTATTAAAAACTTATAAAATTGATTTAAACAAAATTTCATTTGAAAAGATTTTAAAATCTTATCCATACATGATTTTAATCATATCTTCATCTTTAAGCTTATTTATTTGACTATGATTTTCCTAAAAAATAAGAAATATTGATTGAAAATTAGCTATAAATAGGACCTTCCTTGCCTTTAAAAAAGACAGTAGAAGTTGAAGAGAAAGACAAACAACTTAGAGAGAAATTCAAAGAATTTCTTGAGGGGGTTTTATGAGCGTTCTTTTGAGAGTTCACCAAACTTTTGAAGAAGTTGGTATTGAGGCTAAACTTGCTAACATTCCAAAGCTAATTTTCTCTCTTATTTTATTTATTGGAAAATAGCCTTATATTTTTACATTTAATTTTCATTTGGGAATTCATCCTATTGTTTAGTATATACATTTAATTTTCATTTGAAAATTCACACATCATTTTGGTTTTAGTTTAGTTTTATTTTTCATTCATACCATCTTCATTGTTTGTATTCTTATTTGTGCATCTCATTATTTTTAGGCTATCATTTAGGATTATAAACTTTTCAATTTTCAACCTTAGAAAGAAATTGTTGAAATTTTTAGGGAATCCTAACACCAAATAACTATTAAATAACTGACGGTCTGCCACATTAGACTCCTTCTCTAAACAGGCCTCATCCTAAAGATGGAAGGATTCCTAAACATGCCAAAAGATGCATCTAAATGGATTCCCTACTAGGATCTAAAGTGCATTTCTCCTTATGACCCCTTACAAAATCCTATCTATGTAAGAATTGAACCTACCTCGAGCATGCAGAACTCCATATGACCAACCCAAGTTCAATTATAAAAAGACCAGGTATGCACACACTCAAACATAAGCTTTCTCTATTCAATATACCATCTCTAAAGGTTCTATTACTAACTTGAGCATTAGAGTGTTTATGCCATAACCACCCCTGACATTTTTTATCATTTTCCCTATCTTGCAGGACTCTTTTTGAGGTTATCCTTTAGGCATGACCCAAACATTGACATGGTTTGTGAGATTGTTCATTAAGCAAAGCTATGTCAGGTGGACATCAAAGCGACATGAATGCTCCTCTAAATCCTCTAATAGGAGACAATGTCTCCTGGATTAAATCAGAACCATGTTGCATCAACAAAAAAAGGACCGTTGGATCAACTGAGGTAAATAAATAATCCCCTGATGCAATATATGATACAACAATTGATGTAACTACAGAGAGATTTCATGGAGAGGGTGCTCTCTAGTGGTAACTATAGAGGTACCTTTTCCTCGCAACCTTTAGCTCCAACCACCATGCTGCTTCCCTATAGCACCTCTGGAACCAAAATTGGAACAATACCAAATAAAATGGTCCACTGCAAAATTGAGGCCACATGGGAAAAGGCCCTCAACCAGGACCAACGATTCTTGCTTAGGGAGCACGACCAATAACAATTCTCATATTCGAATCGATTTTGGAGGAGGTAGTTAAAGGAGTAGCAGAAGGCATTTTGGCAAGTCCTCTTGTCGAAAACCCACAAAGAAGAGAAATCCCGCATCATAGGGAAAGGAAACCTTGAAGGAGTAGCTAATCAACCTGTTAGGTCTACCAACACTGTCCAGGAACTAGTCCCAAGACAAATTGCTCTACCTTAGGAGGAAGAAGCCCAATCCCGTTCCGTTTACAAATAGAAGCACAAAGGCTTTCAAAAGAGAGAATGAATGGACTTGAAAGGCGAATTCCTCAAAGGCAAGTGAACCATGGAGGCATGGTAGGATGACCACCCTTTATTAAAGATATCTTAGGGGAACCCCTGCTCAAAGGGTTTAAAATGCCCTTCATAGAGGCTTACATAGAACCATAGATTTTGGAGATTACTTAGCTAGATATGATGGTCAAATGAGCCCGATAGGAGTTAGATGCCATAAAATGTCATGCCTTCTAAACCATACTAAAAGGGACAACATTATCATGATATCTAACATCAAAGCCAAAGTGCATCGATTACTTTGAAGTATCACAAAGGCGCTTCCTTGCTTATTTCATTAGGTAGCGGAGGCAGAAGAGGATGGTTGAATCATTAATAGCAATTGAGCAAAAGGATAGTGAATCCCTTAGAGATTTTGTCAACAGAGTCAACTGTCTCACATTGGACATTGAGGGATTGAATCATATAGTCGTGGCAACAACTCTACAAAGTTGTATCAAGAGCAAACATATAAAATATCAATTGCGTCTTATGCCACCTAGAAGCTACCTTAAGCTTTTGTAAGCTCTTAATAGACTCATAGATGCAGAAGAATTCACAAGGGATGAAGATATCAACTATGAGAGGAAGCAAAGTGGATCCCCCCCACAACAACATGGTGAATAATTCAGAAAAGGAAATCCTAGAACCACCAAAGGAGTACCACCCAATAGGGGAGAGAGAAAAGTATGATAATTTCACTCTCCTCAATCAATCTTGTACACACATCTTTCAGAAAATCAGAGATTGGGGTGATCATCTAAAGGCCTTCCCAATTAAAAATTGAAGGAAGCTAGATCCCAACAAATATTACTTCTATCACAAAGATGTGGGCCACGACATTGAAAATTGCATCCAACTCTGACATAAAATAAAGAAACTCATTAGAGGAGGGTGGCTGTATGTGGCCAAAAATGCATGAAGAAGGAGAGGATAGGGGATAAAAGGGAATAAGCCCTTCTACAAAGAACTATGGTTCCAAGACAACCAAAGAGACGTCACCACGGAAGTAAACTGGCCTACAGCTAGAACTATCAACGTGATTATAGGAGAACCCGCATTGGGTGGAAGCACCTAAGTAGGGAGGAGGGTTTATGCAAAAGAAATCAATCTCACAGGTCAAACTTCCAAGAGGAAGCAAGAAGATGATGATCTCCCAATCACCTTCTTTGAAGAAGGCACACACAGCATAGCGGTTTCTTATGATGATGCCATAGTCATATCTACAGTAATCTCAATTCTTGAAGCGAAAAGAATAATGGTAGACAGTACGTTAGTAGATATTTTGTTATACCATTGCTTCGAGAAAATGAAACTCCTTAAAGAAAAGTTGTGGCCAATAGGAGGACAACTGCTAAGATTCATAATAGGTGGAGTGGTACCAAAGGGCATCATCACTCTCCTGTATACAATGGGAGATGGAAATTAAAAACACCAACCTCCCTCAATTTCCTAGTAGTGAAGATATCCTCCACTTACAATGCTATGTTGGAATGACTAGGACTCAATAAGATGAAGATAGTAGTATCTACATACCATCTTGTAGTAAAATTTCTTACATACAAAGGAGTAGGCATGGCTAGGGGAGATCAAGAGGCCTCCTGGGAATGTTATGAGAGCTCCATAAAAGGAAGAAATATTGAATAACATGCAAATTGACACACTAGACACTAAAGATGAACAACAAATCGCCCAGTGCAAACCTATGGAGCCCTTAACTATAATTCCACTACACACAAACAACATATATAAAAAAGTTTAGATCAGATCCGCTTTGGAACCACTCTTCCAGTAGGAGTTAGTTGATTTATTGAGAAGGAGAAGGAATGCTGACATCTTCATCTGGGAACCCTCAAACATGACAACTATGGATTCGTTAATTATCTCCCATAAACGAGCCATTCATAGGAATCATAAGCTAGTAAGGCATAAGAAATGACTATTCTCCCAGAAGAACTGAAGAAGAAGGAAGCAATCGCAGTGGAAGTCAAAGAGCTATTGCAAGTGAAATTTATCAAACAAGTACATTACCCAAAGTGGTTGGCCAATGTCGTCATGGTCAAGAAAGTGAACAGAAATGGTAAATGTGGATTGATTTTATGTCATTAAATAAAGCCTTCCCAAAAGATAGCTACCCACTTCCAAACATGGATCAACTAGTAGACTCCATTGGAGGGAATGAGTTGCTCATATTCATTGATACTTTTTCAAGATACCACCATATCCAATGCACAAGCTAGACTAGAAGAAAACTTCATTCATCACTGACATCGACATATTCTGCCACAAGGTCATGCCTTTTGGATTAAATGCAAGTGCTAACTACCAAAGAATGGTAAATGCTGTTTTCAAAAAACAAATAGGTAGAAACGTGAAAGCATATGTTGATGGCATGATTGTAGCAGGCTCCACAATGATAAATTTTGCAATATGAAGAGACGTTCCAAACCCTTAGAGCACACAGAATGAAATTAAATCCTCAGAAGTACTCCCTTAGGGTGTCACCAAGAAGGCCCTTATAGTTCTTGATATCCCAAAGGGGAATTGAAGCCAACCTCAAGAAAATCAAAGCTATCTAGGATATGAAAGCCCCAAGCAACATTGAGAGTTGTAGCAACTAATATGAAGGTTAGCAGCATTAAACCAATTTTTATTAAGATCAGCAAAAAGAAGTCTCCCATTTTTTAAAGCACTTTTTAAGAGAGCCGTTATGGATTCGCAACCTATTGAAGAAGACCCGAAAGTGCAAAAAGATTTCAAAGAATTAAAGGTATATCTTGCCTCTTTACCCTTATTATGTGCTCCCAAAAGGAAAAACCTTGTACCTTTACTTGGCTACAGTATTTGAGACTATTGTTGCAGTGCTATTCCCAGAGCAAGGACAAAATCAAAAGCCAACATATTACATCAATAGAATCCTGAGAGATGTCAAAATCCAGTACTCATTGATAGAAAAGATGACCTTTAAAAGAATTATTGTAGCAAGGAGATTGCGATTATATTTTTAGAGACACTCGGTCTGTGTTTACACTAATTAACCTCTTAGAGAGCACTTGCAAAAAATAAAACATTTAGGCTAATTTGTCAAGTGGGCTGTCAAACTCAGTGAATTTGACATCAAATTCCTCCCAAGGATAATTGTTAAAGGATAAGTTATTACTTATTTTTGCGTGGAATGTATGAACAAAATTAAGATTCTGCTAGACTTCACAACGTCCTCGTTGATTCCATTAAAGCTTCATGATGCCCTTACATTTTTTGGTAAGAGAATTTCCTTAAGCATGTGTTTTAGGTAAATTGTGCTTATTAATCTGATGGAAAATTTAAAGGATTGTGCTTATAGACATATGGATTATATTTAGGTTAATAGCTGCTAAAATGTGTTACAGAGGGACTGCATGTGCATGACTGGCCATGCACTGTTGGAGCATTGAAGGGGAGTAGGTGTTATATACTCCACCAGCTACAGCTCCATCCTCAAATTTGTTCGCAACATCCTCTCCACGCCCCCAAACCTTGCACTTAGCTCTTTACGCCCTGTTTTTGACAAATTTTAGAGGAAAATTTTCCTTATGAGTGTGTAGTTGTCATCCTATAGAAAAAATCATTGTGTTAAGTGCAAAAAGACAAAAAGAAATCTAGGAAAATTTCCCTAAAAGTTCTTTATTGCAGCAAGAGGAAGAAAGTGAGGCTTAAGATCATCGTGGTAAGTGTTCCTCTAATTCAATTTGTAAATTATGCATTAATTGAGATGTATTCTGCAAGTACTTGAGACTAGGGTTTCTGATTAAGGGAGCTATCCAAGTGTTTTTGGTAATCTTATGGGGGAATTGAATAGGATATGTAGTAATGGTAATAATTATGGAAATGATTCATGTGACATCCACGTTGAAGATTGTTTCTAATTTCGATGCTATATAATTGCCCTTGGGTAGTGCAAGTGGAGAAGTGAATGAGGATTTAGGGAGTTTGAGATATGATTACTTAGTTAAGAAGGTTAATACATATACTAATTAAGTGAAACATTGATTATATAATCATAGAAGTGATTTCCAATTGTTACACTTAGAAATGAATGATTGCAAGAGTGCACATTAAGTATTGGATAAAACAATACTATGGAATGTAACGTGTAATTGATTGGTTTTTCCATAATTCTAATGGCTCATTAAGAAAAGATATCAATTTGGGTATGATGTGGAGATGAGATTATATATATATATATATAAGAATGAGATGAATTCTAACTGTCTATGTGATTGAATTATGGTTTTCACTTAAACACATGTGAAATTCAAGTAAGATATGTTATATGTGTAGGATCTTTTGACTTGTGAATTGCAAGCAAAGTGATTGGTTAAAGACAATAAAGGGTGTAAAGTTCATCTCTATAAGGTAAGCAGGTTCTTCTTGTTTTGTTCATACATAGGAAATTTGATCGGGATAGAGTATATCCCATGGGTTGTATGGAATAGAATATATTCCATGGAAATATGAATTGGCACCGTGTTTTATGTTTTTATTGATTTCATGACATTATGCTTTGAATTAAGGAATTTGAATATGTTTCATTGAATGCATTGTTAATGCATGTCAGATTATGCATTGCATGATTATTCATTTTGAGGCATGAATTACATTGATATGAGTACATTAATTGAGCTAAAATGTAGTTGAAGTAACTACAAAAGAATGGCTGAGAGATGATCAAAGAATGGGAAGAAGCAGAAGTGCCAAAAAATAGCAAAAACAGGACATAAAAGGGGGCAGCCAGCTAGGCACTGGATTATTGTAATGTGGTCTTTGGTAGTTAATAAGCAATGGCTATGGTATCAATTGGGCATTATGCAAAGGCACAAATACATGAAAAATGATAATTATATGGAGACAAATGGGAGTTTAAATGTCATGGATTTGATATAGATTGAATATGCCTTTTGAGGCATGATTAAATATGCCTTTGTTGGCACAAAAATTAGGTTGTATTTATGAGATACATGACATGTAGCATATATGTAATGCCCCTCCTCCCTGGAGTGTTACTAATGGTAAATTCAGAGAAAATTCTAGCAGAGTCTCCCTTGATTTACCACCATTGTCCTATATACAATATGCTAAACCATAATAATTATAAAACAAATACCCTCAAATGTCCAACTATAATATGGCCGCCTCCAGGCCCTACCATTTCTTGCACAAATTATATAACTGTCACCTCCACAATGCACATCACCGCAGCACCCATAGACTAAGATCGGGGTACACTGTACCCTAGTTATCAAATCATATACACCCACACCATAAAATGACATGTTGTACAACTAAATAATGATACATGTCTAATATACATCCAAAATCCATCCAATAATATACATCATCATATATCATAAAAAGGAGTAAAGCCTCTAATGGTGTCAGGGCTTAGCCCCGTCACGAGAGCCAACACCTTGTTGGGCTTCATCCTTTGGCTTGTTAACTAAAAATTTAAATAAAAGTGTGAGTCTGGGCAAAACTCAATAAGCAGGTAAGCGAAAAAATATGACTGTAAATAATGTAATAAACTGCAACAAATAGAGCAGTAAACATTGATGCAAATAGGCAAAATATGTCATGCCATATGCAAGATGTCATAGTCAGTCAGTGGTTAGGTTCATGAAGATTTTAATATTAATATTTTATTAATTATTTCATACACATACTCATAATGATATCGTATACAAAGTTAACTGGTCAATACCAACTCGAATACCGATATGTCATATTGCCCTTTCTATCTGCCAATCCACGGCTACCTCCTAAACCACTACACTACTCCACTATCATCCACACACTCCTCCTCGGGAGGCACACAAATCAGAACACTACCCTTTCACTCTTCAGCGCATTAAGTCCATCTTGGTACTCCCGGCTAGAAGCTTGCCAAGCCCACACAGCCATACTGCTGTATCCAGTGGCACCCCACCCTCATTGCCTCACAAGAGCACTAGTTCTCTATAAACATAATTACATAAGCTACTCAGGCAAATCATAGCAATCAAGCCATTCGGGCCAATAGCAACGCTCGGACGCCTCGACTGCCCACACAATTGCCCACTGGCCAACCAGACCACTCCTTGCCACATGGCGGACACAGGTTGGTCCCACAACCATTATAAAATATATATATGAACTACACTAGACTCCGTACCAACAAGGCACCAAAATAAAAAATAATGACAATCTCGAAGCGTAAAATACATATACAAAAATCCTAAAATAAAATTCTCATTTCCTAGTGTATTCATATCTTTTTAACTCAAATTTTTTTGATTATAAATAACATGAATAATATTATATCAAAATTTCAAGTCAAAATAATGTAAATTGAGCAATTTAAAAATAAAATATAAAAATATAAAGAAAAATTTTTAGAAGAAATTTTACATCTCTTTTGCCACTCAAAGTTTTTCTTAAATTCAATATAATATATTAGAATTTTTTTTAAAATTTTAGCTTAAACTAAGTGAAGATGAGAAGATTAAAAATAAAACAAAAATTCAAAAGGGTAGGACGCTATCAACATTTTATTTTTAGGGTATTTAATGTTCAGATTTTTTAAGGGGTCAAATAGTGGAATTTGTTTATGAAATTTAGTATAATGTTATTTAGTTATATCTACTTTAACTAAATAAATTTATTTTTTTAAAATAACATCACTAAATTGGTTTTAATCGACCTCAAGTGGGGTACTTGGTAAGGCATTTATGAGTGCACTGTTTATCCTAATTCCATATGATTTTTCCTATTGTTTTCAATGCAATCAATTCATGCTAATACAATACATTAATTATGGTTTCATATGGTAGATAATGAATGTTTAAAATTATGTAACTCATGTACAAAAATTACAGATTATAAGTGCACAAATTACAATTATTCAAAGGAATCGAATTGAACTTAAAACTACCTACTTACCTTAATTAATTGAGCAATTTGCACATCTCTTATACTCTAATTTATACCCTTAATGATGCTTAATCTCTTTCCAAATTTATAGCCTAATCAGTGGAAAAAATTGCATTAAACTTTATTAAAAAACTTTAATGTGGAACTAGCTGTACACTTAATTGCCAATTCCTAACTGATTTTAATTAGTCACTAATCATGTATCAAATACTTTAATTACAATCCCATATCCCCTGAGGGTTTTCCACTCATTTAATCCATAAGAAATTGGGAACTAGAGGTGCTAAACACATGAATCAACATTTACTAGTGAAAGCAAAATTCACTAAATTCGCACGTTGGATGATAGAAGAGGGGGGGGGGGGGGTTGTGCTCATGTTGAAGAGGCATGGGGAAATGCTTGCAGGTTAGGAGAAGATAGGGATAACTATTGCATTGATATTAATATTGAATTTTTTATTGGTAGTCCATGCTCCACTTAATTCTATACACATGCACTTATCTTTAATTTTCAAAATCCTATCTAGTCCTCATGTTTGGCATGTGTAAATCATTCATTTAATAAATCACATGTCCAAATTAATTATTCATCCTTTAAATATAATCTTTGCATAATTTTATTACTTATTTCTCAATTAAATTTGATTTTTAACTAAAATTTGCTAAAAATTATCGGCAACTTGATTTTTCAGCTTCTCACATGCAATTTTAGATTTTTTTCCCTGTAAATGATTGGTTAATATATTTCCTCATCATTGTCACATTAATATGTATTTTCCATTCATTTTTTACTATTTTTCTATAGTAAAATTCAATATTTTTCCAAATTTACACCTTCGACATTCTACCGCTTTAAATTCATTTTCTTTCTCACTTAAATTATTTATTTAATGCACTTTAATGTATTCCGAACTTTATCATCATATTTATATTAATAATATAATAGATTTCATATATTTTTAATAATAATTTCCTCATAAATTTAATTATACAACAAGTCGAACCAGCAAAAATGATCAAAAATTTATAGTAGCAAAAATTTACATTTTTGAAAATTTCAAGGCCTTACATTCCACCCCCTTTATAAAAAGTTTCATCCTTGAAACTTAAACAAATAAATGAGGATACTTAGACAGCATTATATGCTCAAGCTCCCATGTAGCCTCATCTTCTGAGTGACGACTCCACTGTATTTTAACTAGGGAAATGGTTTTATTTTTCAACTATTTCTCCTTTCTATCTAGGATATAGATTGGTTGCTCAATATACTGAAGATTCTCACTTAACTGTACCACTTTTGGTGGCAAAATATGAGAAGGATCCAGCTTATACTTCCGTAGTAATGACACATGGAATACATCATGGATCCCATTCAATGAAGATAGTAATGCAATGCAATAAGCCACCTTGCCAATCCATTCCAATATCTCGTATGACCCGACATATCTAGGGCTTAGCTTGCCCTTGGTGCCAAAGCACACCACACCTCTCATAGGTGACACTTTAAGAAAGACCCAAAACTCTAGGTCTCCTTGACGTGTGTTTGCATAACTCTTCTAGTGAAACTGGGCAATTCGGATCTTCTCCTTGATCTGGGCTACTTTTTCAATTGTATCTGCAATCATCTGTGGCCCTACAATAATAGTCTCCCCCACTTCTGACTAGTATAAGGGTGATCGACACTTACGCCCATACAATGCCTCAAAAGGAGTCATGTCAATGCTGGAGTGATAGCTATTATTATAAGCGAACTCCACCAAAGTAAGATACTAGCTCCAGCCTTTGCCCTATTCGAGGATGCAAGCTCTCAACGTGTCCTCTATCTGCTGGTTCACCCTCTTAGTCTGCCCATCGATCTGAGAGTGATATGTACTGTTGAAATTCAGACATGTGCAGATAGCCTTATGCAGAGCTATCCAGAACTTAGATGTAAACATTGATTTGTGATAAAAAATGATGACCTTGGCACACCATGTAGTATCACTATCTCCTTCTGATAAATCCATGTATATTTCTCAGTAGTGTAGGTAGTGTGAACTAGAATAAAGTGGGCTACCTTAGTCAACCTGTCCACTATAACCCAAATACTATCACAATTGGCTGTAGTCTTGGGAAGATCTATAATAAAATCCATAGTAATATCTATCTACTTCTGCTCTAAGATCTCAATTGGCTGTAATTACCCACCAGGCCTTTGATGTCCTGCCTTCACCCTTTGGCATACTAAATACCTTACCACATACTAAGCCACATTATTTTTTATGCCATGCCACCAATATTGTGACCCAAGTCACGATACATTTTGATATTGCCTAGGTGGATGGTATAAGGTGAATAGTATGCCTCCTCTAGCACTTTCTGTATCATGGTAGAACCTCTAGGCAATGCAAGCAAGATCTGGTATCTCAGGATACCATTAGCACTAATAATATAATTAGGTAGTCTATTACTCTAAGCTCTCTCTGTCTCTCTTAGTTTCTGATTCCTCATTTGTAGTTTCCATTTGGGCAGTCTGAATCTCATCTAGCAAAGTGGGTTGAATAGATAACTGATATAACTTTGCCATTAGCCCTTTCATCCCCACATATAGATCTATCTGCCTTATCTCTTCAAATAGCTCATTTTTTGTGTAAGTAGATATGCCATACTACTACCAAACGTCCTGCTCAAAGCATTTGCCACAACATTTGCCTTGCCTAGATGATAATGAATATTTAAATCATAATCTTCTAGCAGCTTAAGCCATCGCCTCTGTCTCATATTTAGCTCTTTCTAGGTGAAAATGTACTTCAAGCTTTTATGATCTATGTATATGTTACACTTTTCACTATAGAGATAATGTCTCCATATCTTTAAGGCAGATATGACAGCTGCCAACTTCAGATCATGAGAGGGGTAGCTATGCTCATGAGGCTTTAGCTGGCGTGAAGCATAAGCAATAACATTTCTATGCTGCATTAATACACACCCTAATCTATGTTTAGATGCATCATTGTATACTTCAAATCCATCCCATCCCGTAGGGACTTTAAGAACTGGAGCTTCCAATAGCCTCCTCTTGTATTCCTAGAATGCTGCGTCACATTGATCATTCCATTTGAACTGTACTCCCTGATGGGTCAACTGTCTAAGAGGTATGACTATAGTAGAGAATCTCTCAACAAATCAGTGGTAATAACCCGCCAATCCCAGAAAACTGTGAACTTCTGTCACTGTAGTAGGTCGGGGCTAGTTTACCATAGTGACAGCCTTACGTGGATCTACAGAAATACTAGCTCCATATATAATATGTCCTAAAAATGCTACATTGTTCATCCAAAAGTCGCATTTCTTTAACTTGACATACAACTTTTCTTCTTTTAATTGGTGCAAAGCCAATCTTAGGTGAATTTCATGCTCCTCTTTGCTTTTGGAGTAAATCAAGATGTCATCGATAAAGATAATTACAAAGTGATCTAAATACGGCCTGAATACCCTATTCATAAGATCCATGAAGACTGTTGGAGCATCAGTCAACTTGAATGTTCTGAATGCAGTCTTCGGTACATCCTTCAGCCTAATCCTTATCTGATGATAGCCCGACTGAAGATCAATCTTTGAGAACACAATAGCCCCTTGCAACCGATCAAGCAAATCATCTATACGAGGTAATGAATACTTATTCTTGATCATCACCTTGGTGAGCTCTTGCTAGTTAATGCATAGGCGTAGACTACTATCCTTCTTCTTCACAAATAGGACGGGAGCACCCCAAGGTGACACACTAGGGCGGATAAATCTCTTATCCATCAACTCTTACAACTACACTTTCAATTCTGCCAATTCCACTGGTGTCATTCTATATGATGATCTAGATATAGGCTCTGCCTCAGGTTGGAGGTTAATACTGAACTTGACTTCTCCCTCACGAGGTAATCCAGATAGCTCTCCTGGAAATACATCAGGAAAGTCACGTACAACTGAGATATCCTCCATTAATCTGTGCTCAAAGTGCACATCTACGGCGGAAATCAAATAAGCTTTATGCCCCTTCCACATTAAACTAAGAGTTCTCATAGTAGAAATTAGCTTGGGAGCTTCTCTTGTAGATGAACTTTGAAAAGTGATATCTATCTCATTAAGAGTCTTCAAGATCACCTGCTTGGTCTTGTAATTTATCTTGGCTTTATGCTTAGCCAGCCAATCCATCCCCAATATAATATCTAATCCTTCCATGTTTAATACTATCAAATCAGCATAGAAACATCTGTTTTTAATTACCAAGGGAATGTCATAACATTTTTCTGAGGCCATGCTAACTGCCTTTAGCGATGTGGAGACCTCTACCAATTGATGCATTGGATATATAAACAAGCCAGCTCTATGAACAAATGCAACTAACACAAAAGACTGGGAAACACCTGGATCAGATAAGACATATGTCATAGAGTTGTAGATAAGGAGATTACCTGTAACCACATGATCCATTGCCTGCAACTCTTGCACTGTGCTAGCCTGCACAATTGCCGTAGTCTGGGGCCTCTGCTCTGCAAACTGCCGCCCTGACAGTACATATATCCCAGGACCTCGGCCTCTCATTTGTGGGCCACCACACTAAGGCTGGGGAGGTGCCCTAGAAGTGACACTCTCACTCTTTCCCTGAAGAGTGGGACAATGCAATCTAATGTGGCCTGGCTTGCCACACTGATAGCAAAAAATTGGTCTCCTCTGCTCTGCTCCCCGTGGCTGGTTGGCTATTTGGCTTTGCTCTCTAGACTAAGTAGGGGTCTACCTAGTAGGCTTCCTTTCCTCTCTCTTAAATACTAGACACGGTGTCCTTAGATGTCCAGGTTGGCTATGACAAGTTCTCTCTGAGGTGACACCACTACTCAGGCTCAGCAAGGGCATTCTTTTTCTGCCTCGAGTCACTTGTTCGGGCGTCCTGCCTTTCTTAAAATTTTTAGTGCTCCTCTTCCTCTCTGAGCTATTTGGGCCCGCTCTAAAATATCCTCGCATCTAGTGAGCATAAAGAGGGTCACATTCTGCCTGATGCTCCATCGTAGACCCTTATGAAATTTTTGGCTGCCTCTGTGGAGTCTATTTGGGCCCATGGTACAAATTGGGTCAAGGAGCGGAACTGTTCATCATAGTCTGCCACAGGTCTCCTCCCCTGCACTAGTGTTATGAACATGGTCATCCGCGTCACTCTCTCACTAGCAAGTATATAATGGTGGAAGAGCTTATCTCTAAACTCTTCTTATATCAGACTAGCTCCTGCAACTGGCAAGGTCACCCTCTCCATCTTCCACTAGCATTCTGCCTCACCCTCTAGCAGGTAGATAGTATATAACACCTTGTACTCCTCCAGACACTGCATATAGGTGAACACCTTCTCCATCCCAGAGATCCAGTCATCCACAACCCTATCGTCGCTTTGGCCTCTAAATACTGAAGGCTTTATGTTGTGGAACGCCGTCATGTTTAGTCCCGGACCTGGATGAATCTGCGAAGTCTGGCCCCACTTCTACTATCAACTCTGGTACACGAGTTGGCCTCCCAGCGAGTCCAACAATGTGAGTAGCCTCATCTATCGGTCTCCTCTGAGCCTGTATGAAGTCTTGCATTGTTTGGGTGAGGTTGGCTACCATTGCTATTATAGCAACAACTTTGGGTTCGACTCTTGGTACTGTACCTCTGGACCCTAGTAGGTCCTACATGGTCTCTGGCTGTTGCCTAACCTCAGGCTCTAGAATAACCTCTTCTTCCACCTCATTAGAGGCTGGCCTCGAGCCATTGCTTCTAGCCGATTGGCTCTGCTCTTTCCGATCCTCTCACTTGTGTATTGGGATCGAGTGGTTTGCTTTGGTGGCTCCTTCACCATGGGCGCTTTGCCCTTGTCCACTCGCCTCTTATGTGTCATTTCTGCACAATATCACATTCTTAGATCATATATTTATATAATATTGCATTTCTAAGTTATATACTTGCATAATCATACTTGCTCAAGTTTAATGACTTAAAATAAAAGGTTTATGTTTATAAGCTAATCTAACGCTCTCCTGTGTTTCTAAAATATACTAATGTAACCTAAGCATATCACTACTTAATATTTTGACAGTCATACTTCACACTTATACTACCTTGGGTGCATTAGGCTCTTATACCGCATACAGCATGTAACGCCCTCCTCCCTTGAGCATCATTATTGGTAAATGTTGGGATTGTGAAAATCAGGTGGATAATAGCTAGCGAGTGGAAGTATGCTAACGTATGCTTTAAGGAATTCGGAGACAGAGCGAAGCACTGGATTAATATTTAACATGGTAGCAAAACCTATGGTTGGTTGATTTTAACATAGCCAACATTCAGTAGAGTCATTAGCATCAATAGAGTCATGAGAAAAGACAAAACGAGAGATGGTGACAATGGCGTGCCGCTGCCGCCCCCACTCCCAAACACCATCCTGAAGTAGTCGTTGCCGCCGCTGCCGTCAGAGCCACCGGTCCCACCGCCGCTGAATCCTGGGTAAGTTCTGCTCATGCTGTTCGCCCTGGTCCCACCCAGCACGCCAGCGTTCATGGTGAGCTGGTCGATGAGCACCGCTGACTTGGGCTCCACGCTGGAAGCATTTGCATACCTGGCACTGAGACCCTCCCCGGACGGCACGAAGAAAGCTCCGTTCACTATGAAATCCTAAAAATCATGTTCAGCCAGGGATTTTAGTGGTTTGTATCCAGCCAAATGGACACGTTGCAACAGAGAAAGGGAACGTGGCAGCAATAAAAATTAATTGCACACCATGCGTGCTGCGGTAAGCAGCCAGAAGGCAGCAACACAACCCACTGACGGAAGGCATCATTAGCCCAACGATAAAGGCGTAAAATCCCATTTCTTCTGAGGCCACTGCCCTTCTCTTCTCTGCATGGAAGAGAGAAGCAATTCCTATGCAAAAATGACGCGAAAACACTCCGCTGGCCGTCACTTCTGAAGTAGAATAGCTCTTGATGGATTGACTGTCATTCTTAGATTCCATGCAATTGGAAGGAACACGTCGGACAATCGGCAAAGGCGATCCTGTGACATTGGGAGTGCTGTCTTCATACGCCTCTCGCCGAACTGCGATCTCCTGAAGCTGCAATGCATACTGCAAGTTCCACAGCACATCGGCCATTACAGGTCGACTGCTGCCATGCTCGGCCAAACACTTCTGTGCCGTCTCTACAATTTTCTGAGAGAATTAGGATCGACCTGGCCAGCGAGTCTGGGATCCATGATCTGCTCAAGCATATCTTCCCCATCGCCCATTCAGACAAATTCACCTGTTCCCTCGGAAGTCAATTATCTACTGCAGGCCTCGCGCAGAACACCTCAAGAAGGACGACGCCAAAGGAAAACACATCTGATTTGTCTGTTATTTGATGCCTCTTGTAATACTTGGGATCAAGGTACCCAAAGGTGCCTTTGACGAAAGTAGAAACATGGGTTTGATCAAGAGATTCGACAGGCTGAAATCAGCCACCTTAGCCACGTAATTGTCATCAAGCAAGATGTTGGCGGATTTAATGTTGCGGTAGATGATTCGTTGTGAAGACCCGATATAAAGGTAATGAAGCCCACGAGCCGAATCAGTGCATGTCTGAAGCCTCTGCTTCCAAGACAAAGAGGACAGGTCCGAGCATCAAGGCGGTTCTTCAGCGGTCCCTTCTCCATGAATTCGTAGACTAGAATCATTTCCGACTGTTCTTCGCAATACCCAATCAGGGAATCCAGCTCAGTCGAGAAAGAAGTCACCTTGCTCTACTGTTCTTCTTCCGGCCAGAGTAGTCCAGGCTCTGAATTTGAATCTAGATGAAATGGGCACTGCCCAGCCTCGCTTCCAGGCAGGAGGCTTTCTCCATCAGCTTGACCATGAAGCATTGGCGGCAGCCCGTAGTAAGGCTACCCTTCTCTCTCATCAGCAGAAGCACGGCGCATGCAGCATTTGACCCTCACACAGCGGCGAAAAGAATTTCAGCGGCACTGCAGTCTCCCTCATGGGCAACGACAACGCCGTGACTGATGTGGTCATCTTCTCGGCCGCAGTTGGAATCCTAGTGGCTGGCCAGGCCAACGCCATCACAGCAGCAGGCCACATCTTCCTCCAACGCCATCTTTGTGCAGGAGAAGAAGAAAGGGCAGCAGTGGTTGCGTAATCAAGCATAACGCCCGGCCCCACTGCCACACTGAAAAATCACGCTGGTAGAAACATCTCCTGACAGAGGTCTTCACCTTCATCATAGAAAGCGAAGTCTTGTTCAGAAACCTTCTTCAGTGCTGGCCACTCATTGGCAAAACACATAAGGGGGTGAAAGAGACCGCTCGATTACGCCACCTCTAGACAGCAACATCTTTTGCAGCTGCTCATCCAGGTCGCGTAGACGCACAAGCAGCACCCCGCTCACACAAAAAAGCAAGGACGCGTTATCTCCACTCCTGGTTACGCTACCTGGCAGCGCAGATGGCAGAAAACATTGAAAATGTTAGCAATAGGCAGCGTAAGCAGGTCGCGTAAGCAAGCTCTTTCCCTGGCAAGTCACGTAATCAAGCTTGCTTGGTTAAGATACCAGTTACTGCCACAAAGGAGAAGTAAAATCTCCAGAAATCGAACTGCCAGCAAGTTGCCAATGCCACTGAATCGCGTAGGCAGAGGCAGGGAGAAATCACAGAAAAGCAGACAGCGACATCTCCACCCAATAGTAGGCGACGAAACTTCCTCCACGCTGGCGGCGTAGGCGACGACTCCAGGCTCTCCAACGAGTCGCGTAGTCGGGAAGGGACATCTCCCGGTCGCGTAGCCGAGCGCAATCAAGAAGGGACCTCTCCGGGTCGCGTAAGTAGGCAGTAGCAGATAAGTCATGTTAAAGCTCTCTCCACGTCTGGCACCAAGCAATTAAAATAGAAGCGACGTCTCCGCGTAGAAGTCGTATAGGCAACCTCCATGCCTCACGAGGTCGTGTAGGCAGGAATGCTTCAACACTCGCATATGCAGGATGACGAGCCGTGTAACGATCATCCCTTCAGCAGAGCTCGCGTAGACAAGGTGCAACGGCTGGAGCTCGGGGACTACGTTATCGCCATACCAAAACAGGGGGTCGTATAGGCGCCGCATTAGATTTAATAAAACAATTTTTGTCTTTTATACTGATGTGACAAGAATAGAAATTTTGACCGTTGACCGGTTGACCGTAGAATTTAAGATTTAAAAGATTTAATTATTAATTAAATCTCAGTAATTTGTGTAGCTCGGATGGTTAGAGACATGGTCGGCATCGTGCGAAATTTAGAAATTATTTTTCCCTTCTGGGACCTACATAAGGATAAGCATTATCCTTATCTAGTGGGGAGTGGGTAGTTATAATACGGGAATATAACTTCCGTAGAGGAAG
>JAYJMB010088639.1:0-19102 GCA_036873735.1 Pouteria campechiana | reverse complement strand
GACTTGGGTATTCCCAGGATCTCTTTCACCACACATCCAATGTGAGCTCTCTACATCTGCTCACATGGTAGTGGCCAAAAAGTATCTCTGATACCATTTATAATACCCTAACTCTAGCCAATGTGAAGTATTGTCCACTTTGGGCCCACCAGATCCCGCTGGCACTCAGAACTTGCACGGTTTTGCCCATTTACGCCTACTTTGCTGGCCCAAAAGGCGCCTCACAATAACTTGTCACAGTTCAAATTTGAACATCTGATCTTAAGTCATATTGGTTTCGAAACCAACTCTAATACCAATTGAGCTAGTAGCCAAGTTGGTATCAGAGTTGGTTTCGAAACCAATATGACTTGAGATCAGAGGTTCGAATTTGGACTGTGGCAAGTCATTGTGAAGCGCCTTTTGGGCCAGAAGAGTAGGCCTAAATGGGCAAAACCGTGCAGGCTCTGCGTGTCAGCAGGATCTGGTGGGCCTAAAGCGGACAATACTTCACATTGGCTAGAGTTGTGGTATTACAGGCTCGGTCTCAGAACATTTAACAATAAAATTCGTTTCTTGTTTCAGTGAATTCTTAGATCTACAGTAGAAAGTTACTCAAAATATAATTGCATACTAGAATTTTGGGTACGTACAAAAATAAAATAAAATTGGAAACATGCTTGCATTGCGTCTGACTATTTGCAAATTGGGAGGCAGATGGGATCTTATCTTTTAAAATGAAAACAAAAATTAGCCTGATCTATTCCTATGTTTGAAGTTCAATACAAAGATAGCAAACTGTATTTGGGAGAGAGTGAGAGAAAGAGATAGAGTGGGTTGGCTCTGCTGCAAAGTTGAAATCAAATCCTGATCAGTTGGTCTGTGCAAACAGGCTAATGGGAATTGTATGAGTATTGTTGTTGCTTCTTCTTTTTTTCAACATAAAGTCATTATATTGGAAAAACAGACTATTTCCTGCAGTGGAACACCATATTTTCCAATAAAGAAGATTAAAAAAATAAAAAATGGAATTAGTTTATGCTCTTAACAGAACTTATATCATTTATGTGGTTTTGATGAGGAAAACAAACAATAGATCTTATTCAATTACCTTCAAACTTGGAGCCTTTACCTCCCAACCAGCCTTTCCTCCAAACGATAGCAAGAGCTAAGAGGATGAGAAATGACACTGGAGCTAGCACTGCGGTCAACAGCTTGATATAGTCCTTTTCCTCACTGAATGAGGGAGGAGTGAAATCTGCAGCATGAAGAAACGTAATTATATTCTTAGCAACCGATTTACAGTTTGAAGGCAATTTAAGCAAGAATTGACTACTCAAAACTAAATTTGAATTATGCATATTAAAATTCGAACATGGATAATCCAACAGACTGCAAAAATCTGTTGGGAACAATCTGGACGTTTTTCACTTCTTTTCTATCCAGATCAGCTTTGCAGCTTACATCAAGAATTCATTGTGTTTACAGGCCAATGAAAAAGAACGTCACCAATTTTTTTTGTTCTATTTATAACATTGTTTTATGGACCTGCTAATGACTTTGTCTTTTTAGAGTATTTATATTCTATCTACACCCACCACATGACTTCACCATGATCAACCAACTTACATCAAATTGTCTGAAACATGATATTCCATCAATAAAAATAATTTCCCAGCTCAAGTAAAACTCAAACGATATTCAGGATGCTTTATGACGCACTGGTTAGATTGTGGTCTATGATCTTATTAATTGTTACAGTGAAGAAAAAAATTGAATTATTACGAAATGTCCAATAGCAACGTACTGGGATCCACTGAAATAGCTGATATTAGAGGACCATAAACTCCTCTACTGGGGATGCAAGTCGTCCCTTTCCCAGCCCAATACAAATGAATCTCCAATGTGTGACTGGTCACAACAGTTGTAAATGTCTTCACAACAGCCTTTCCAGGCCCTCCAGCAGCATCTTCAATGTTAAAATCCTTCAATACCAGTTTTCCCTGCATATACAAATTCAATCATCATCATTATCTTACCGTTTTCTCTAGGCTTCTAGCCATTAAAATCAGTTTTTAGCTAGTAGATTGGTAGAACTTTCATGACTGGTTTTCACTAGACGAGTAGAGTTGCACCTTTTTTCACCCGGGCACTTGTACCATAGTATGAACCATAGAAATGGGTAACATGACCCCACCCATATGCCAGCATGTTCCCATGAAATACACAGCCCAACTGTTAGTTAACCCTACCCCAGAGGTAAGGAATAAACGTGGGGGCATGGATGAACACTTGCAGGAGACTGTTAAGCTGGACGGCAACCAGATAAAGGGTGGGTCATGCTTCAGTAGTTGTGTGCATAAATTAGCAAAGAACTAATCAGCATATGTTGGCCTAACATTCTCACATACCAACTCTGCAATTTGAGACATTGTGCTTTTGCATGAGTACACTGTACAAAAAGGGAAATTTGCAAGCAACCTGCTTAGCATGTGGTGCTAGACCAGCTTACTAGATTACCATTGATCTTGATCATGAAAGAACTCTTAACTGATAAGTTGGCATGTGTGACCTAAAAATTAGATGTGAAAAATCAATAAACCAAATTTCAAGGGGGTAGCATAATTACCTGAATGAAAACATTGAATATACGCCTCCCAAGGCTGGTGAAAGTATTGTCGTCAGTGAAAACTATTTCTGCAAAGTGTAGTTTGACAGTGTAATTCCCGTTTACTAGACAGAGGCCATGATAAGTGAGAGAAAGGGGGGAAATTCGTGCTGTTGTATACAATTGTGAATCAGGCATGGAGAGCTTAGATGTATTGGTTGCAATGTAATTGTCCGCATCAAGATCATTGTCCATGAAGTTCCCAGTGCTGCTAAAGGCCCAATTTTGACCAGGGTAAAACATTGAAGCACCTCTTGCTTCCGTGTCAGCTACATATTTGGTGCTGCCATTTATAGTTGTTCCTTTACCTCCACAATTTATATGCAAGGAATATTGATCTGTTGAGATGTGAATAGTTCAATCAGTTGTTATAGGGAAGAAAAAAAATCTTTTAAAACAGCAGAAACTATTAAAGTAGCAGTTTACCACAGTGGTGGCCTTTAAAATTTACCAAGCAAATAATAATAAATCGTATAAGAGCAATGTGGTACAAAAACATGCTCGGGATGCTTTATAATCCTGTATTATATGCATACCAAAGTACTTGATATTTTTTATATTTAAATTGTCTTACAATAGAAAGTAATTTGAACATTTTTGTTTCTGTAAAAGATTATTGTCCACATCACAAAATTGTAAATGAAAAAGAAATTTCTCTTAAGATGGCAAGAAACAGCACTGCTGGAGTGAACCACCTTGTTTCACATCAATCTCATGGAAGTTTCAATCATTTCGTATCACGCATTTTGAAGACTGCAGATGTTAGTGGTATTTATTCTCATTTGCAATATGAGAGCTTCCAGAGTTTGAGCTACCTGTCTTTTCATGTAGGCACCAATATAATTTTATTTGCCAAGGCGATAATTGCACGTTCATTTTAAATGAGATCGTGGTTCAAAAATTACTTCAAATTTATTGTGACAAACTAAGCACTGGAAATGGAAAATAAATTTTCATTGTCATCTGTAATTAAAGCTGCATTAAAAATTAGTTCTGATGAAACATCAAATCCTTCAAAATGACTTACGTGGTTTATTGGGAGCTGCACATGGAAAGTTCTGTTTTAGGCATGAGTGAACTCTACTGCAATGCAAAAGATAAAATAAATGCAAGTAAAATAGCAATTTGAAATCATCTAAGCAGCTGGACATCATTGGAAAGGAATTCCAATGAGGTGAATGATAGAATCTTACACTTTGTCAGCTGTTGAAGCGAAGCTCTCCACAAGGTTTCTGCAGAATGATGAAAAGTTATTGTGGAAATATATGATTCTATATCTGAAAATATACTTATACAGCCAAAACTATAAGCATCCTTACATGCTCCCCTGGGGACACTCGGTAGGAATTGAATTCTCCCAAGTGAAATTATTGTAAGAAATATCCCTGCATGGCATTAGCAATAAACATGTTCTAAATATCCAAAATGCCTCATAACTGGGACATCAACAATAATTTTCAGTGATTGACTTGTATGAAATTATGAAGCCATGACCACTTGTAGTTGTCATTTCTGACCTTTTGTTGCTTAGGTTATGTTGTCTTCTACTTCTGGAAGGTTCTATTTCATTAGTCTGATTAAAACACTCTACAATTTTCCTGGAGTTATAATCATGATTATTGTCACCAGCTCTTCTTGAAAAGGTATTTCTTAGAATTCATGTGCAGTTTTTATTATAGATATTAGAATAATGGATTGATTATTGTTCTTTAATGAGGAAAGATCTTCTCAATTCTGAGTGGTGAGTATTAAATTGACATGCTAAGCCAATGATAACCTTTTAAACCGAAGCAGTGTTGACATGAGCAGCGTATTGAGACATTTCAATGGTGGTCAATGAAGAATGACCATTTCATCCAGTAAAAAAAAACACTCCATAGCTGAGCCAATTCATCTTAACCATGCATGTGCATTGATCTCAGATGAATAATGCATAAAATTCATGCAAAAGTTAGCCTTTTGGAACATGCATGATTGGTTTCTGCTAACTACAAAGTGGCATAAATTTTCAATTTCTTGGGGTTGTATTCTCTAGAGAAAATTTTGCTACAGGTTTACAGATATTCATAATAAAATTTTCTCAGAAAATACTGAAAATTGCTATAATTTACATCATCAAGGTAGGAATACATACACGTTCTTGTTACTTTTCAAGATCCATCCTGGTACTGCACCAGTCAGCATATTCTGAGTTAAATACCTAAATGGCAGAAGAAAAATAAATAATCACAAAAGAAAAATACATCATCACCTCCATCGTACCAAGGACAAAGATAACAAAATACGAGAATTTTACTAAATAGACTTACAGAAAATCTACATTTGCTAGTTTGGCAAATGAGCTTGAAATTTCCCCAGTTAAGCCATTAAAACTGAGATCTCTGCATGGAAAAATTACAATGCATAAGAGAACAAGAAGGTTTCCTGTTGGAAGGAAAAAAAAAAAATCAAAATGTATAAAGTTGAAGAAAAACATGGTAATAAATTAAATGCACTTGGTAGCGCAAGTAAAGGTAAAATTAGGCAAGCCTAGCTAAATGGCAATAATTGATGGATTGGGAACAATAAGCTAAACTGGGGCAAACCAGTCCCAAAGAAGATAGTTGCAATCACAACATGAAATTATTACATGATCCCAGATACTTTCTGGTTTAATTAGAAATGTCTACTGAGAGGTCTTCACCTTAAAGATGACTAGAGAAAGAAAGTTCCTAGTCATGAAAATAAGAGAGAATATATAAAAGCAAAAAAATAAAAATAAAAAAATCTATAGTCACTTTTGTCAAGTAGTAAAAACCATTAGCTACATGTGGTACACCATGATCCTCCTCCTCTGATGTTGGGCACTAATTAATAAGATGGTCCTTCATATCCTTATCTTTTTACAGCACTTTGCCCTCAAAGGAGGAAAAGAATTGTCCCAACTTGAAATTTTCTGTTGTATAAAAGCCATGAAAAAACTTACATCATCTACAAAGAAGCTACTTACAAGTTTTTCAGATGCTTCATGTCACCTATATATCCAGGAATTTCTCCATGGATGGAGCAATTCCTCAATATCCTGAATCATGCAGTCAAACTTGAATCCTCCCAGGAACCATATGGAAAAAATTACTAATTCAATTGCATGGAAGACAAAATTCAACTCACAATGTTTTCATGGATTCCATTTTGCTCAATGGTGGGAATTTTCCTCTTCCACTAATGTCGCTAATCCTCCTGGGGGAGAAAAATTACAAGAAAATAAAGAAAAATAGCAGTAGAACTAATGTTAACATTAACAAAAAGAAGAAGCCAGATGCCTACTTACAGGTCAACTAAGTTTGTCAACACAGAAATACTCGTTGGAATGGGCCCTTCAAAAGAACAGCCCTGCATGTGCCTGTAATGGATATACAGTAAATAAATAAATAAAAGACAGTAGAAAGATTGTGCATTATTTCATTCAAGCTCAAAGAGAAAATTCTTACAATTTTTTAATCTGTCTCCAGCTTTGTATGTAACTAGGTATCTTGCCGGAGAAATGGTTACCATTCATCCTCCTGCATTGCATTGTTCAATACAAAAAGGTGTCAGAAAAATTTCAGATCTAATAAAAAAAAATTTGCTTAGCTCAAGCCAAAGGAAAGGATTACTCACATGTCAGTTAGTTTTGTCAACTTAGCAAGCGTTGCAGGCAATTTTCCAGTTAGTTCATTTGCTGACAGAACACTGAAAAATAGATGTAATGATTAATCACTAATAAGGTAAAAGTGGATTATCAAATAATCAAATAATGTAGTGTGCAAGGCTTTCCATCGTCTTGGAGCCTGCCCAGCCTGTTTATCTAATGGCCCCACCATGAAGAAAATAATTTCGTGTGCCCAACATGATCTGCTAAAAGTGTTCTGTTTTCAAGAACCGAAGTGACACAGTGAGGGCCAGCTTGGATAGCTATAAAAATGATGAATTACCTAATTGAGTTATTAAACCGAAAGAAGGCGACCAGATGATTGATGTCTTAACTAAGTTTAAGTCACTTTTCCCTATTTAATCACCAACTTTTTAAATAAATACAATCTATTCCAGGTTCTAATTATAAGACATTTATCAGACACCCTCATTCAACACCAGTGAGCCTCTCGATGGACATATGAGTCAAGGTGATCATCACAAAATGGATCATAAAAAAAAAAAAAAGAAAACAAATAAATAAATCCAGCATAAGGCAAAACTGTCAATCTAAATGTTGAAATATGTAAGGAGATATTTTACAGTTTTTCCAGGTTGACCAAATTCCCGAACTCTGGAGGAATGGCTCCATAAAAACGATTTGCTTCGATGCTCCTGCAAAATGTGTATTATCATTTATTTAATGATGGCGACCTACAGAAACTCGCTAGAAAGCCCATAACAACAAGTATAAAGAAGAAGACCTATAAGAACTTGCTAGAGAATCCATGATGGCAAGTAAGAGTTTTGGAACTCACAGATTTGTGAGGCTGGTGATTTTTGTGAGCGTCATCGGGAATAGGCCCGACAGTCTGTTGGCCATGAGTGATCTGCAAGTAGCAAATGAGATTAAGGTTGACTATGTTTTAAATATGATTAATTCTGATTAGAGAGTGGAGGAAGTGAGACTCACAGGCCAGCTAGATAGCTCATTGTTGCCCACTGTCTTGGCACTGTTCCATTGAGGAAGTTGCGGCTCAGATCACTGACAAAAAAAGAAAATGCATTGCTGGTGAGTGTAGTACGACGATGTGCAAGCTGCTGGCAGAGCTTCAAACGAAATGGAGGATTTAAATTGCTTACAGTTGCTGTAGGTGGCGAAGCCTTGGAATTTCTGTTGGGAGAACTCCAGAAAGGTTTTCAGCTTTTAAAACACTGAAGTAGTAGAAACACAGTCAGTTTAAAATCTCACAAGAGATTAACTATCCAATAGTGGCAGACTTATACAATGCTGTGTGATACTTTTATATATCTGTACTCGTGCTTTCAGCAAATTAAAAGTGCCAATAACACACACAAAAAAAGTCAGTGGAGTTTCTCAACATAGTTACAAAATTGCAGTACATCATATATTCGACATAGATCCTGTAATATATAGGTCAAAGTTTCAAAGATTTATATTCTTATATTGAGCTTATAAACAATTAAAGAATGCTATCCTAATTCATACGATATATCGTGTAGTAGGCAAAAAATGAGGCTTTTAGATGATAAGCATGGGCCACATGAAAGAAGAATAAAATTAAAGGTTAGATATGAAATAAAGCAAAATTTCCGTTGTCCAGCTGAATGATTGAGAGGTATAAATTGAACCTCTAAAAGAAGTGTGAAAAACTTATTTTCCATGCAACTGAGCTACATCTGTGACTCAAAATTATTTTAAAAAAAAAATTTAGAGAGTAAGATTGTTGACATTTGAAATAGATTGCGTCTGAAGATGAATCTGCGGATGATTTTCCTTCTGCAGATGATTAATTAATCACAGAGATTCCACATTGCCTGGGCGAAGGAAGAGTCTTGCTCTATTTAAGCCAGCTTTATAACCTTTTGTGGGGTTCTATGGGCGGTACTATTAAAATGTCAAAGCCGTAAGCACTGCTTGTTGAGGCTCAGAGGGGACAATACCTATTGCGTCATCCCATAGAAAAAAGATTTCAAGGTTGCCCACTTCCTCTTTTTTGCTCGAATAAAATTTGGAGTTTTTTTTATCTAATAAAGTTAATGCAAATGCAATAAGTGATGTTGAGTCCTACCTCTCCTATCTACGCATGCTCACCCCATTTCGTACATGCATTTTCTTTTTCTTTTTTTTTTTTACTCTCATTTCAATGATAAAAATATTTTTTACTATTTTAAAATATTTACGTCAATGAATTTAAAATAAAATTAATTATAATTATTATTTACCTCAATGAATTTAAAATAAAATTAATTATGATTACAATTTTCAGCTCAATTTTTTGAGCATCAATAATTAATTCAGGCTCAAGTCAACTTTCCTAGGATTGGATTGGAGATTTTAAAAATAGTGATAAAACTAGGAGTGATTCTAAATTTTTGCAAATAGATTAGCATTGGGTTTATTGCAACCAGAGTCGAAACTGCCAGATTTCCACGTGTAAAGTCTGTGCACATGGTTGTCCCTGTACGGCGGTACCATGCCTGCCTTGAAATGAATATTTCTCCTAGCTCTAAGATGTCATTTTCCAAATGCACGGTACGTGCAACTGGGCTGCTCAATTTAAAAGATATCAGTCAAAGGCTTTGACTGAGAAATATCGACACCTCATGTTCGCCTCTTATGTAAAACTATGTCATTAGTTGACCGTTGACCAACACTTGGGAGTTTGGACTAATAACCTTAAAAAATAAAAATAAAAAATCCTACGCGTTAAGCCGACCTCCAGCATTATTTTCATATTGCCTATCTCGCCAGTCGATGCATCAGAACAGCATGTGTCACTGCACGTAGGCCCACATGCAGAATCTGAACCGTTGAAATTGTTTTGGTCTTTCACACAACTCTAACGAAGAATAGGCTACATAGATTTTTAAACTTCAGACCAACAACAGCTCGAACTTTTCGGATCGAATGCATAAGAAATGTGTTAGACTCGAAGAAGACCAAGAGTAAAATTGTTGGTAAGTGCTCGGGTGGATAGGGAGATTTGTTACTCTGGTAGAGGATGGCACTTGATACACCGGACCGAAATTTCCAAGTCCTTACATGCAACGAACGACCAACAAACAGATTCGGGATTTGAAAGTCAGATTAATTGGACAATCCTTGTATGTCTGACCAGGGTCAGAACTCAGAACTTCAGCAGGGAGCTAATTCTCAAGTTTCAACTACGTGCGGATCATCCATGGCACGCTACCGGAGCATCCAAGTTCTCAGAACTTCAGCAGGGAGCTAATTTTCAAGTTTCAACTACGTGCGGATCATCCGTCGCACGCTACTGGAGCATCCAAGTTCTCTTCTACTGTCAGAAGCTACCCCCACACCAATCTCTCTCTCTCTCTCTCTCTCTCTCTCTCTGTTTTCTGAATTTCAAATGAATGCCAGAAAGAATGAAATCGACATACATGCTGACGACGTGGCACTTGGTGTTGTTATTGAAGGAGCAATCGCAGTCGACGTAGCTCTCGAATCCCTTCGCTTCGCTTCGCCTCCAATTCCCCTCGCCGCTGCAAGGATCCAAGCTGAAATCCCAATTCGTCTTCCCCAGCTGCTTTGCAATGTGCCGAAGCACATTCACTAATTACACAAAAGAAAACCATTTTTAGTAGTATTTCAACTTCAACATTAAAATCCATCAGTATGCACCAGTTCGATCTCCGGCAATTTCTTGCGGATACAAAGAAGAATCCAGTCGTGGAACATGCATTAATTCTGCTTACCTTCCTCAGAAGCAAGCTTCAAAGATTGGGATCCAAGCGCCGTAAAGCAATCCAGAACGAGAAAACAGAAGAGAAGGCAATGTCTCAGCCTCTGAGCCAGCAAATGGGCATTCATTTCAGCTTTGTGGAGTCAGTGAGAAAAGGGCGAGGACTTGGTGGATATGATGACAGAGCCGAACGACGCGACTGGATTTATGCAGCTGACGCAAATTGGCTATGTCATTGCTTTTAGATCCGAAGCTGATTCAGCACTCCTCTGGAATTGTGTTGCTGGGATTGGAAGGAGAAAAACAAGCTTGATGGGTGGATTTTTCACGAGGCCGGAGGCCTATTTATAGAAGTAGAGAGCATGCCGTGAAGTGGGCCATGGTTATTTTTGAGGAAGGTTTTGATGCTCTGCCAGAGGCTTATGGTTGATACACGGGAGCTAAGGACTTGCAAACGAAACGGAATATTATGATGGCTTAAGTAGATGAATTGGAGTTAGGTATTTTTTGCAAGATAAAAAGCTCCCTTTTTCTCTACTTTACATGACAACTATGAATAACTATTTATTTTAAAATCTATATATTTCATCTATATCGATTTTAGACGCATGGCATCCATGTACTGCTGACACCGTCTCATGTATTCTGATGAGACATTTACTTATATATAATTATCTTAATTTTTATATTAATATGTATCTTTTTTGAAAAAAAACTTATATATTTCATTTTTATTTATTTAATGGCTAATCTAATGATCCGATTTTGCAAAGATATCAATCAAAAATATCATGTTAAGATCTATAAGAAAAACATATACTTTTAGGTCTAACAAATAATTGTGAGTTAGGTGAGTCATGTGTATAACTTCCGGAGGCTAGCGTATCGATATCCATGAATGTCTGAGTAGCATGAAATAACTTTTTTCATTATTAATCTACACGTTGGCTTTAAGATGTGAGACATGAATGGAATGGCGGTGGGGCGTCCGCGTTCCTCGATGGCGACTTCACTACGCGGAGAAGTTGGAAATATCTAAATTAATGATTTTTTAATTTATATATCCGTGGCTGTCCACTTCAATATCCAGATCAATGTGAAATTTTTTTCCCTTTGACTTAGGTAGTTGGGTTGATAATTAATCAATGCCGATCACCTTTTGATAGTTACGATTGAGTTTTAAATACTGGGGCAGGTCTGTCTATCTTTGGGCCGGAATGTAGCGAGATGTTAGATGGCTCAGCCTTCCTCGAAGTAGTAGTTCTGATTATTCGACTAATTAACTCAAAAAACATTGGATGCGACGTTAGGTTGGAAGGGAAGTCCATGCCAACATCCATTTTCATCTCAGATTTTCTCGGATCAAATTGCTATTATAAGAGTAGCTAGCTTTAATTGTCTATTATCTAATATACCCACTAATTATTATGGATAAAATCATGGAGACATTTGTTATTCGTGGTTAACTGAAGAATCATGCAGTTGAAAGACTGCCTTCGTTTTATGATGTCATTAGATAGCTAAATGTAGTTGTATCACTTTTAGCTCGATTAGTAATAAGAACGGTTTCGAAATCAATAAAATTTTGATGCTTCCAATTGAAAGGGGAATGTATGTCGAGGTCATTGAAATATCATCTAACCAAAAAGGAGAACTCAAAAGGTTGAAGGGCCCTCACACCCATCAACAGAGTTTATCATGAACTTGTGGTCCACACCATATGGTTAGGTCGATAAGTTGCTAGTTACTCTCCATACCATGTATAATATTAACATAGAAAGCCAATCAAACTCTTGAGGTCATTAGCGTGCACTTGAAACTCTCCTACAAAGTTGGTAGACCAAAAGCTTGTTCTATGCTTACGTGGGTCTCCGCTTAAAATATAGTGCTACTTGGAAGAAAGAGGAAATGCATGGGACTTAAAACTCATAGCAAGCATAAAATTATTAAGTTTGTTAAAGACTTAAAAATCTTTTTAATCTATCTTTAGTTCAAGTTCAGGTCATAACAACGTACCTTTTTTAGAAGTCAATACTGGCTTGATAATAGCTTTCTTTTACTTCCGCCAACTCCACTTATGTATTATCTTTTCAAGGGGTAGAAGTTCTTTTCAACTTATCTTAAATCAGGAATATTAACATATTTAGTATTTAGTGGACAAGCATTTATAACAGTGGAAGTTGGTACATTAACCCACCAGAATTTTATTGATTAAGCAGCAAAAGTATTGTTTTTGTCCCATTTCTTGACTCTCCTTCACCGTTTTATCTACTCTGTCTTTCAAAGTTGTCACAGCTTGGATACCCACGGGTAAAAATTATTACTTGGACCACTGAAGTGACACAACATACATTGAGTACCTTCCACTTGGCTTTGTCGTTTGGGGTTGGTACCAATTCTCTAATTCACGTGTGGGTCAGGCCATGCATGGGTTGCGCGCCAGCTATGGCGGCCCTTGGATTTCTTGGGATGGATATATCTTCTAGATGACGCTGAATATATAAAAGTGGAAAAATACAGGGCTTAGAGCCACACTACTAATAGAGATGATCGTAGCCTCTGATGAACCCAATCTACTGTTGAGAATCTCTAATTAACACTAACCCAACCATACCCGTCAATGGATTGACTGAAATTCAACCTATAAACGTAGACAAATTGAACTAAAATCTGTTATTACTGCTGCAAGTAGACTACCCACCATATGTACAAAAGGAAGGAAAAAGAAAAAAGTGAGTTTGAAAGTTTATAGTACCAGTAAATTGCTAGTTTTTGGAAACTTAAAAAAATGAGGAATTATGGGAGATGGGAATAGTGTACAAATGGAAAATAAGGCTTTTATTCAGTTGATTCAAGCCACTTGATTTTTAGGGCCTGTTTGGCTATGCTGTCATAATTAAGTATTTTCAAAGAAGCATGTTATGAAGAAGCATTAATTTCTAGCTTTTGCTTTTACACAGAAAATGGGCTTCCACGACTAGAAAAAAGTGCTTAGAAGAAATGACCAAACAACATTAAAACTTTTAAATGCGAGTTTGCAACTATAAAAGCACTTTAGGGCCCTTGAAATGCACTGCCAAATAGGCCCTTAGTCAATCATATATGACCCGCATCTAATTACAATAAGAAACGAAAAACCCATGACATGCGTAACACTCTCAACCCAGGAAAGGGAGATTAGAAGTATAATTCAATTCAATTTTTGTTAATTGTATTGGGAATTTTTTGAATTTGAATTAAAAAAGTTCAAGTTCAATATAATTTAATTTCAAAATAGGGTTAAATTGGACTGAGAGTTTGGATAACCCAACACAAATTTCAATCCAATTTACATAATATTAATTATAATATTCTAATGATAAATAAAAATAAACATTCTTATTTCAATATTTGTGTCAATTTCCTTTTGCCTTTAGCCATAAGGACTAAAAAATAATATATCGACTTCAACTAAAATTGGTTACATATAATTTGTTTAAAAATAGTTCATCAAGAACCAATCTGAATTGTTAATGGAACTCAATCTGAATCTTCTAGAGCTGAATTAGAGTTGAATTAAAAATTTAAAAACGGGGTCGAAGTTAGAGTTATTGAATCGAATTGAGCTCAACAAATATAACATGACAGAAACTGCACCTTGAGCATATTGTTTTTCTATGACCAGTAAATGGTTATATGCCCTTTACGGTGATAGTTGGCTAAATTTGCTTTATTCCACGAAAAGCTCTAAATAGGGATTTGTGTACCGATACACGCACCAACGTGAGTGTAGGACTCAAAGCAAACAAGCATGTACCATCAATAGTTGCCTAGGCTCACGACATGCATAGATTCCTTGGTGAAGATCAGTATTTGATCGGCAGCTACTTTTATGTATTTTCTGTCTTAGAATATAAATATCAAAAGATATATAATAATCAGTATTTTTCACCTGAGCGACATCAGCATTTTTTTGACTAATTTAAAAAATAAAAAATAATCTATTTAAAATTATCGGAAAATCCTAAATTCGAATGTAAAAGTTGATTTAAGAGTCAGTAGCCTCTTACAAATGGGCTTTATAAATCTAATTCCTTTTACTATGCTACTTACACAAATACTCGGTAATGAATTTCATATCAACTCAAGGATTGGAATTTTTTTCTTAACTAGCTCTCAAACAATGTGTTGGATGGGATGCAAATCCATTAATTTGCTTGGACGGTTATGATTGCTGGTGGACGTTGAGTTAGGCAATGCACACATAAATACACACGGATGAACAGTCAGATAGGAAGCCATTCAAACATCTATTAACAAGTGGGGCCCACCACTCAATGTACATCCAATTGCATCTACACTCTATTTCGATACATCGCGGGCTACCATTCGTCCATTTCGACTGGGTCGGTGGGCGGGCCATTAATCTCAACCATTAATTGCAGGAGAACACCGGCGGCTTACTGTCGAGAGCGCTTTATCTCTCTATGATCACAGATGGAGTATGAGGGTCCAGCGCTGCGGATGGAAATTATATGTCCCGGATGGTGGGCCCCATCTTTTGGGCACGATGAATGATAATAGCCGCATGATGGTGTTCTCATGCATAGGTTCAGTGCATGCTTTGCTTGCTTTGTCCTACACCATATATCAACATATACGTTCAATGCAAATTCCTACTAAAAGCTTTTTACTAAAATAACGTAAGTTCAGCCGGCTATCACAGTTGGAGCGCATATAGCCATTTACTCTCCATAGGGCAGTATAGCATTCCTCTCTCTCTCTATATATATATATAGTTATATGACAGTCCAAAGGGCAAGGGATACAAAATTGGCCATTAATTCCACATCATTGAAAGTACAAATATGAGTAAGCGACCCATTTCATCAAGTTCTCTTAAAAGGCTATGCATTCCCGGAGTGCTTTTTCTCTATTAGTGGGCCACTCACCGCAGTGCAGAAAGATCCATGAAACGCGTTTTGCAAATGCGTTCTCCCTTTCACACCAGGATTACGTCAGCGACTAATGTTCAAACAAAGCGGACAGGTG
This sequence comes from Pouteria campechiana, assembly GCA_036873735.1. Lineage (NCBI taxonomy): Eukaryota > Viridiplantae > Streptophyta > Magnoliopsida > Ericales > Sapotaceae > Pouteria > Pouteria campechiana. The sequence continues at coordinate 4,045 of JAYJMB010088639.1, read as the reverse complement.
TGGAATGCAGCATTGATGCGCTTGCGGGGTCAATGGGATTCATTCACGTAGCAAGAGACAATGACTTCCAATGCCGGAAACATGGGTAAATTTACTAGATGCCCCTCAGATTTTGCTAAATTGTGCATAACTTTGCTTTTTCAAGTGTATTTGGGAGGTTTTATTCATCTCTCATGCATGCCCTAGCATTAGGGTATCAGAGATCGTATTTGTGATAAAAAAAAATTAAATAATGAAAATATGCCTTATAAAATTATAAAACACAATTTTTAAAATTGTTGGTAAAGATTTTGTGAAGTTTAATATCAAAGTGTTAGTAATTTCAATTTGAATTGTATCACTTCTACTGGTGAGAAGGACAGAAAAAAAAAAGTCTCATGTGATAATATTTTCATCATTTAAAAATTTTAATCTTACTTTCCAACGTCACATATGATAGTTTTTGGTCTAAAAAGACAAATAAAATATTAAGGTATATTAGCAAAGACCAAAGTTACTCCATGCTAAATATAATTTAATCACAACTCTGGGGCACCTATGAAAATTGCCCAAGGAAACATGATCTTATAGGATATCTACCCATAATATTTTAAAGATATTTATAAGCTTTATTTTAAATAAAAAGTATTTTTATGGGACTAATTTGCTTATGGTTTTTATCTATCATTACATTTTAGTTAAATTGAAGTTAATTATCATACTTAGAATAATTTATCTAATTAATATATCAAAAATTATTTTGATAGATAATTTTTATGTGCCTAGAAATTAACAAACAGTATTTTTTATTAAAAAAGAAATCCAAACCCATTTAATTTGTCTTGTGTGAAGAAAATGTTTGATAAACGGTTAACATTCCAATCAGATTTGCATGGGCAGGACCGAATAAATTAAACCAATTGTGTAGATCGTCTCAAAGAAGGGATCGTGACAACTGAAAGGGGTTATTAGTCCAATGCAAATAAATGAACTGGCAATACGAGAAAAAGAGAATGATGTAGGTATAAAATAAATAAGACTAAAATAGATAAAAAAATAATAATAATAGAGTGCATAAGTAATTATTGAAAAAGCAAAGTTGTCATGGAAAATACTTAAATACATGTTAAGGGAATGGAATTCTCCTCTAAATTCCCCTCTTTTCTATTCTATTCCATTCCATGTTGCCAAAGATCTACACGTGTTTCGAGCTCAACGTGATAATTAAAAATATAAGAATAATTTAATTATTCTTGTATTTTGAATTATTTTTTCTTATTTTTATATAAAAAAGTATATTGGCTGATTTCATCACCAAATTACACGTTCTTTCTATTGCACTATCCAAACGGACCAGTTGAAGATCCATGTCATGGCTTAAGGATATCTCACCCCTCCAAAGTGCAAACCATTTGGATCGTTGAATCCGATGTTGCTCCTCTTCGGAATGAAAGGGGCAGAAAAAACGCTGCATTATCCATCTCGTGTGGAATTTGGAAGCAGACAGCCAACCCAGCTGTATGGCAATGGCAGCCATCCAAGAATCAAATCTCTAGACTTTGACCACATTCCAGCCGCTTATTTGGTTTTTCTCCTTCTCGCAGATTCTGAAGCTGAAAGGGCCACTTTCAAGTGGGTGGTTCATCTTTTACCCCTTTGGTTAAAAACTGAAACTTCCATGCAATTTCCAAGGATTGATAGTGCACGTGTCTTGACCAGGCACAGTATATTATATTCTGGTTTTCGGTTCTGATCCAAATTGTTCATCTGTTTCTTACGATAGTACAGACAATTACAGCGTTATGGGTGCAATAGATATTGATTTGAAAGCCTAGAAATTGACAATAGAGACACAGAGGTAACATTCAGCTGCGGCTAAGATCTGTGGATCTGAATATACTTTGGACGTGGGCTGTGTGCCGACAAAATAATTGAGCCAAAAATACGGCTGATTGACTGATTTTAATGAAGGAAGAATACCGCCTGTGGCTGCAATTGGTCTGCATGGACACTCATTCTGCGGCCTATCAAAAAATTTCTTTTTTTATTTTTCCTCATCTTTATTGGATCTGAGATTAATTTATCTCCAAAAACTTTACTTTTCTCCATTATTATGTATATTTCTCATCATTAATATGTTTTTTACAATATATATTATCATTTTCTCACTTGCATTATCTCTTATGCTTGACATTAGCTTCCCCTATCCTACTTTTTCCTCTCCTTTCCCCTTCATTTTTAGCACTTACCCAAACCTGAAGTCTGCTTGGTGTGGAAAATAATGAGATATTTTACATAATGCTTTATCTATGATGATAAATCGTTTAAATAGATTAAGAATTTTAAATAGTGATACATATATTAACATAATTTCCTAATCCTTTTCAATGATTTGGAGCATTTTTGTCATCCCTCGCTTGGATGAATTAGGAAGAGTGTATTAACCATACGTTTGCTTTTTTCTATTTTTTCCCTAATGTGATATTTTAATTACCATAATAATATTATTTTATTATCATCAGATTTTTTAATTATTTTTTATTTTCATTAAAAAACCTAAATTACTCATGTCATCCCTGCTATACTTTTCTAATGAACCCACTTTTTAGTATACTCTGTCTAAAGAGACCCAGAAGCAATACAAAACTGAGAACACTTTTTTGATAGCGGCAATAAACTAGACAACTTAAATGTGTTTGAAAATATGGTCACGTTGCAACTGAGCTCTGGGAACTCAGGGGCAAATCTGAAAATTATCCCCTGATTTAGGCAAGAGCGCAATTCTGTCATCGACTGAAGAAACACAGTCAAGATTTAAGCAGCTTAGTACATAAATGCATTTTTCCTAATTGAGCTCATAAATAAACTGCAACTATTACATGTCTTATTAAAAATGCCAGCAGCCCAATCATTAATATGGAGACGATATTATAGCTAAGGAAATGCATTTGGACCGTCTGACTTTTACAGCTGGTATAAGGTTTCGAGGACAGTCGTCAATGCCGCATGTTAGGTTACAGTCGTATTTTTAATTTTTCAACCTTTGAAAAGAATGGTATACTGTTTTTATTCCATTTACAGCTAAATTTGCATTCCTTAGCGTTGTATAAAAATTATTAAGGGTAATTTGCATTTACCTTTTCATATTTTTTAATTTTTTAATTTTTATCCTATATCTATTGCTTTTGTATATTCACCTTTATTTTTAAAAATAGTTTGCAAAAAGGCTGATCTAATAAATAACCATTAGGGTTTTTTCTATGTAAATTAGAGTTTAGCTAGTTAAACTTTGGTTAGATTTTTTAACCCACTTATACATGATTAAGGCCATGGAATTATATTCTTGGATTATTAGTAGGTCAAATAATTGACAAGACAACAAAAATTAGAAATACGATAACATACGGATCTTTGAATTTTTTTAATAGATCTCCAATTTATTTGGATTATCTCCATCATCTAATTTATTGGACAGCAAGATTTGGAGGGGCACAATTTAAAGAAATATCAGGTAGGCGAAAAAAGTTAGTCAAAATGGACCTGTAAAACTTTGGCTTTAGTGGAAAAACCGTATGGGGTTTATTGTAAAAGCCTCTTTTGAAAAATATTTTTCAAAAATAAAAGTAAATATACAAATTTAATAATTATCAGATGACAATTACAAAATTGGAAAATGATGGGAAGGTAAATACAAATTACCCAATACATTAATTACGTGTAAACTCATAAGTACGACGGAGGTTTTGCAGAATTCATATTTCATACAGATAGATCAACACGCCATGCCATCGGAGGTAATTTGCTAGTGGGAGAATCTATCATTGTCATGCGCTCTGAAAAGGTAAAGCGTGCTAATGAATGATGAAACACGGGAGGACATGGCACAGTGCTAACGCGCTTTGCAAGGCCCACAGAAACCGGTCGATGTTATTATCTTTACGGCATGTCACATACGGCTTCAATTCAACTTCAATTCAATGTGTTGGAAAAGACTTACCAATGGCTATATTTGAACCTATCTTAATTAATGAGAGACATAGTTTGCGAAGAAAAAAAAATACTTTGC
>JAYJMB010088637.1:0-19109 GCA_036873735.1 Pouteria campechiana | reverse complement strand
GAAGTTGAAAATGAAATGATAATCTCATATTATATCATATTTTTATTTCTAAATTCACTTGTTAAAATCTTCTTTTAATGTTTTTTGTGGATATTTCACTTAACAGAGTTTGTTTTATTAATCTGTAAAATGAAATTAAAAATTACAAAAGATGCTACTTTAAACCAATTTCTAAGACTAATGGAGGCATGTTTGTAAAGTGTGTTCGACATGAAAATTTTAGTCTTTGTTGTTATATTTCCAATGCATTAAGAATCAAATAATTCTGAATTTATATGAGAAAGTTATGACTAAAATAGTATAACTGCCTGCAGAGCTTTACATTCATTTGCTACTTTATTTGACAGAAGGTGTCACTCTGAAGGCTCACGACTTATATAATATGGATGATTTAGACAAATTGATCAACATTAAAGTTGTAGCCCCTAAAATTGTCTATCTAATGTAAAATTAATGGAGCAATTCTGAGTTAATACAAGAAAGTTATGATCAAAATAGTGGTACTCTCTCTAAAAAACTCCGAAATATCAATTTCAAAGGCAACACAAAAGGTGGTACTTTAAACTTCTACAACTCAAAAGAAAAGTAGAATAAAGAAAAATGATTAACATAAAACTTGTAGATCTTGAAATCACCTATAGAAGGGTGAATGTAAAGATTGTGAGATAGAAACATTCTGGCAATTTCCGAATTTATTTTTGATTGAGCAAAGAATTCAAATTATGTGAGTTTGATTAGATGATAAATGTGAAAAAGAATATCACAGTTTTCTTCTTTTGGTTTTAGAGGAGATTTTGGAGAGGTGGTCAATGAATCAAAGGTGTTTCTATTCTTTAGGAATTTATTCAATTCATTCAGGAATTAGTTCTCCTATCATAAAAAGATCTTTTAGAGTCCATCATAAAATTTTAGAAGAAAATATGTGATATGAAGTGGAATTTCAGTAAGATACTTTCCATACTTGACTATGGCTCTATGTGGATTTGAAAGATACTCCTCTAAGTAGTTGGGTAAAGGTTCAATGGGAGTGAAGTTTGAAAATACTAAGGAAGGCTATGTGTGTGGGGGAGTTTAATTAAAGTTTTAAAGTCTAAATATAATATATCTAACAATTCTTCTAAATCAGAATTTTTAGTTTTTGAATTTACCTCATCTTTATGAATATCCATAAAGCTTATACTTGTATGATGCTCCTCCTAATTTCTTTCTTTTGAATTAAGTGAACTGAATTAAGCTTTATTTTCTTCTTTTGTTTCACTTGAACTTTCTTGCATCACAGTTCCTAGCATTTTCCATGCAGCCATTGCTTTCTTCTTCTTTTTAAATTTCATGTTGTCAGAAGTATTCTTTTTATCAAAATAAGAATTATACCTTTTCTTTTTGTCTCCTTTCCTTTTATCTAGTTTTGGGTAGTCAAATCTCATGTATCCAGATTTGTTGCAGTTGTAACATATTAGAATCTCCTTCTTCTTTTCTTTACTCTTGTTGTTACTTTTGAAATTGTTTCCAAATTTTGTCTTTCTAATCATATTTCTGAATCTTGTGGCTATCATTATCATTTTCTCATGATCTTCACTTTTTGAGGCTTCTTCTAAAGATTCTTCATTTTCTGATTCAGTTTGCTAAGCAATCTTTTTGCCTTTGAATTCATCTAGAATCTTTTGTTTCATTAAGACTTAATGGGTTATAAGTGATTCTCTGAGTTCTTCTACTTTCATTTTACTCGGATCCTTTGCTTTCTGTATGACAGTTACTTTAGGCATCCAGAATCTAGGTAGAGATCTTAATATTTTTTTAACTAGCTTGGGTTCTTTATATTTTTCTCCCAAGCTTTTCAGTCCATTAGTGATTTTCTGAAACCTTCCAAACATTTCAAAGATGGTTTCTGATTCTTTCATGGAGAAGACTTCATATTCTTACACTAGAATATTTATCTTAGTTTCTTTTACTTGATTTGTAACTTCATATGCTACTTGAAGTTTATCCCAGATTTCTTTGGCTGAGTCACATGCAGGAATCTTTTCAAATTCAAATGAAAATAGTGCATAGTAGAGACAATTCTTTGCTTTGGCATCATGTTCTATGGTTTGAATATCTTCTGGTGTGCATTTTTCTTCTGTATTTGTGACATTCTTACCATTCTTAACTATGAGCCATAATTGGTAATCTATGGTAGTTAAGAAGTTTCGCATTTTCATTTTCCAATACCCATAATTGGTTCCATCAAAAAGTGGAGGTCTGGAAGTGGATTGCCCTTCAGCAGATGTGTTGTGGAACATACTGGCCATTTGAATCACTACACAAATTAATATACTAGTATTTAAAAAAATTAACTTGGTGAAGCCTGCTCTAATACCACTTGTTGGTCTCTAACTGAATGGCAGCTCAAGAGGTGGGTGAATTGAGCTTTTAAAACTTCTAGCCAATAAGTGAATATATGTGCTTAAAATTAAATAGAGAATAACTTGCAGCATATACACAATATTTTTATAATGGTTTGGGCCTTCTTGGGTTCCTACTAAACCTCTTTGAGTCAATCTTCTTTACTGATCTCAAGTTCCACTATAACATTTGTTGGTTTTAAAAGCTCACCAACGACTTACTAGTTTTTCCAATTTCACCAAAAACTCTTACATGTTAGTTTTCAAGCTCACCAACTAACTTACTAGTTTTCCAAAGTTAACCCAAAACTTTTACAAATAGTTGGCTTCATAGAGCTTACCAACTAACTCTTGGCTTTTCAAAATGAAATGTACAATAATAAGGCCTCTTATTTAGGCTAACATGTACGAAAGTTAAAGCTTAATTGAAAGAACAAAGTAAGCAATGAGATTATATTCAAACTTCTTTTGAAGTTGATATAGATCTGATGTTGAGGATTCTGAATGCTTTGGCAGTGATGTAGCAGCTAGAGTTGAATGATGGAAAGTTATGAATGCTCTTCAACAAAATGATTTTTTGCGTTATCTTTTTTTCTTTGATGTCATCTTATTCCTCTTTATATAAGATTTGAATTTAGTCATTGCAATCTTTGGCACCATTTTCAAGCTAGTTAGGCAAGTTTTGTGATGACTTTTATGCATTCTCGGAATTCAAAAATTCTGAATAGAGTACTCAAAACTTTTGTGCTTCGATTTATGCGTATATAGACTTTCTGAAGTGGTTCTGCAGAACTTCTGTAGTAAGTGAATTTTTGGTAGTATCCTCTTCAGAACTTATGTCCATTATCTTAATCTTTAACAGATATATTTTGAGCCTCTTAAGAACTTTTGAGCAGCTTCTAATTTACTTATGTAACATAGGCATTGATTCTGATATTTTTCTTTGAATTAGGGCTTTTGGAAAATTCCTTCTGAGAATGCTTCTGTGCAATGTCAGCATTCTATGTTGCTTTTGGATAGGCTAAATCTCTTCTGAGTTGTTTCTAAGTAGTGTCTGATTTGCCTATGAAGCTTGTACTTTGCTTCTATATATCTTCATGATTTATACTTTCTGAGAGTGCCTTTGTCTTGATTCTGCATAGTGAGTCATGGATTCTGCACTGCTTCTATGTACCATGTCATGTTCTGCATTACTTCTATGTAATGTTGTTTTGCTTCTATGTTACTTCTGTTTCTCTAAGAATTCTTCTGACATGGTTCTGATCAATTGAGTTGTCTTCTAGGTTGCTTCTATGTGGCATGATAGAACTTTTATGTTGTTTCTGACTTAATTTTGTGCATTATTGTGCTGCTTTTGACTTGTTTTTGTGCATCATTGTGTTGCTTTTGACTTGCGTCTAGCTTAGCTATGAGTGTCTTCTGAGTGATTCCTAGTTACACATTTTATTTTTGAGATATTTACGTTATTTTTAAAATACATTCATTTGGTTTAACAAACGCTCTTGCAGTTTTTATGGACTTGATGAATAGGGTGTTCAAACCCTATTTAGATAAGTTTGTGATTGTGTTTATCAATGATATTTTGTTATATTCCAAAAATAAATAAGAACATGAACAACATCTGAGAATGACATAGCAGAAACTTAGAGAAGAGAAACTGTATGCTAAACTTAAGCAGTGTTACTTTTGGATGAATAGTATAGCCTTTTTGGGACATTTAGTTTCTGAAGAATGTATTTCAGTTGATCCTCACATGATAGAGGTAGTAGTGAACTAGCCTAAACTTAGTAATGTAACAGAGGTCAGAGTTTTCTTGGCTTTGTTGCATATTATAGAAGGATTGTAGAAAGATTCTCTATGATTGCTATGTGTCTTACTAAATTGACTCAGAAGGAATGCAATTTGGATGGACAAAAATTTATGAGAAAGCCTTTCAGGAATTGCAAAGGTGATTGATTGAAGCACCAGTATAGATAATGAAGTCTAAACGTGGTGGATTTGTGATTTTTAGTGATGCTTCTAAGAAGGATCTTGGTTGTGTATTGATGCATAATGGGAATGTTATAGTTTATGCATCTTGGTAACTGAGGCCAAATGAGCAAAATTACCCAACCCATGATTTGGAATTAGTAGTGGTTGTCTCTGAATTAAAAATATAGAGATATTATTTATATGGTGAAAATTTTGATGTTTATACCAATCATAAGAGTTTGAAGTACATTTTCACCTAGGAGGAATTAAATATGAGGTAGAGACGATGGTTGAAATTGATAGAAGATTATGACCTGAACATTCCCTATAATCCTGGAAAGGTCAATGTGGTGGCGGCAGATGCTCTGAGTAAGAAATTTGGGAGTAGTATGGCATGTATGCTCACTGAGAAAGAAGAATTCTTTGAGGAAATGAGAAACTTAGATTTGCATGTGGGAATGAAAGGCTTGGTTGCTCACATGTGTTAGTTGAGTATACAACAGACTCTGATGGATGAAATTAGGCTAACCCAAGAAGGAACCACATATGAAGAATTCCAAAAATTGAAAAATAAAGCTCAAAAAAATGAAATATCAAAATTTTTGTTGGGTGTAGATGATATCCTATGACATAGGAATTGGATGCTGATTCCTAGAGGAGCCATAATCATGTAGAAGGTACTTGAAGAAGTTCATTATTCTCCTTATACTATTCACTTAGGGAGTACAAAGATGTATCATGATTTGAAATCACATTTCTAGTGGCATGGTATGAAGAGTGATGTAGCTCAGTATGTAGCTAAATGTTTAACATGTCAAAAGGCAAAAGCTAAGCACCAGAGGCTAGGTGGTCTATTGTAGGTTATTGAACTTCTTGAATGGAAGTGGAAGATATTAATATGGACTTCATTACAAGTTTGCTAAAAACAACAATGGGATATGGTAGTATTTGTGTGATTATGGACAGACTTACTAAAGTGGCTCATTTTATACCCGTTAAAGCAACTTTCACTACTGAGAAATATGCTTGGATTTATCATAAGAAAATAGTTAAGTTACATGGCATGCCTAAGTCTATTATTTCAAATCGAGGATCTGTGTTTACTTCCAAATTTTGGAAAGCATTGCATAAAGTTATAGGAACTCGATTGGACTTTAGCAGCACTTATCACTCTCAGATAGATGGGCAACTGAATGGATGAACCAGTAGTTAGAATATATGCTTAGGGCATGTGTCCTTAAATGGGGTAAGGCCTGTAGTCAGTATCTAACCTTAATTGAAATTGCTTATATTAATAGCTATAATTCTAGCATTCAAATGGCACCTTTTGAAGCATTATATGGTCAGAGATGTAGATCACCCTTATATTGGAATGAACTGGGCAAGACTGCATTAATTGTTCCACAAATGATTGCAAACATAGTAGAAAATGTGGCTCAGGTGAAAGAAAAGATTCATATTGCTTAATCATGCCAGAAGAACTATGGAAATATATGAAGGCGTGACTTGGAATTTTAAGTGGGAGAGAAGGTATTTTTGAAAGTATCTCTTATGAAAGGTGTAGTGAGATTTGGTACTAAAGGCAAATTGAGCTCAAGATATGTAAGACCTTATGAATTTTCTAGAGTGGATTGGGAGAGTGGAATATCAAATTGCAGTGCCACCATCATTGAGTAGGATACATGACATATTCCATGTGTCTTCATTGAGAAAATATAAACTAGATCCTTCACATATATTTAAACCGGAGGACATCCAGATTGGGCAAACTTTTCAATATGTTGAGAAGCCACTCCAAGTACTAGATAGTAAAGAAAAGCAATTAAGGAATAAGGTCATTTGCCTTGTGAAGGCTCAATGGAGTAACCCACTGAAGATAAGATGACAAGGGAATTAGAAGATATGATGAAGACCAAGTACCCATACCGATGGAACTAGATTTAAAGTTTTGAGGTTGAAATGTTTTGTATGAGGGGGTGGAATGTGATGGCCCAGAATTTTTTGGTAAGAGAATTTCCTTAAGTAGGTGTTATAGATAAATTGTGCCTATGAATCTAATGGAATTTAGAGAGAATTATACTTATAAATATATGAATTGTACTCGAGTTGCATGTATTCTTGCTATAGAATGGCTACAGTGTTGCATAGGTGTTGCATGTGCATGAATTACCATGCACTGCCAGAGCACTAAGGAGGGGCAGGTTTTAAATACTCCACCAACTCACAAATTCAGCCATTTTCATTGTCTTCTCTACCCTCTCACGTCCAACACTATTGCAACTCTCCTATGTCCCCTCTTTAACAAAGTCTTGTGAGGGAAATCATATGATACAATCTTAATGTAATGCCTAGCCATCTTTTGGCGTTACTAAGGAAGTAATAGGAGGACCCATAGCTAGAGTCTCCCTTGACTTACCTTATTAAACCGGTATACAATCATCCACAGCAATAAATGCCCAAAACCGTAATCGCACTGTAAAAGTAGAGTGAGGAAAAGCATACCTATCTTGTTAAAGTAATGACATGCACATTGTCATTTCTACACTTTTTAATTTATATTATTTACATCATTGGTTTAACTCATAAATTTACATCTTTAATACATTCCAAAAGGTGACAAAAGATAAATAACTCTAAACAACTGCCTATCCCCCTCTTGTGCTCCAACCCCTCGTTGGGCTATGTCTTCAAGCCTGTTAGCTAAAACAAAACATAATAAAACAAGGTGAGTCTGAGCAACTCAGTGAATAGGTAAGCAATTAATACATCAACAATAAAATCCACACATACAATGGAACTATTATCATGAAGTCAATAACATAATTAAACTATGAATGCTTAGTTAAGAAGCTACTAAATATTTTTCATCATTCATGATAGGTTGCCTATTACCAATAAATGTTTTCCTATGGGGTTACTAACCAAGTGGTCACAACCACTAAACAAGTGGACTCCGCCATGAATCAAAATGGACTCGGCAACAAACAAGTGAACTCTATTATAAATCAAAGTGGACTCGGCCACAACCATGTGGACTCCACCATGAATCAAAGTGGACTCAGCCACAAACAAGTGAACTCTACCACAAATCAAAGTGGACTTAGCCATAACCAAGTGGACTTAACCACATTCAATAGAATATAATTGATCTTTTGGCAATATATTATAGTGATCAAGATTTACATGTGAAATTCATAATTTAATACGTAACATATCATTTTGATGGATTTACTTTCAAAAATTGACTCAAATCATTAAGGAAAAACCTTATTGAATTCCTTAAAAAATTGCATCAATTAAAAAAAATTTTGCAAGTTACTGTTCCTGCAGCGTAGCTATGAATTCCGGCGCTGTGATGCCAAAAATCCCTACCCATGCTACATTTGCAATGTAGCACTCTGGCGCCATGACTCTAAACTCCAGAGCCATGGTGCCAAAATCCTCTTCCCATGCTTCCTTTATCCTTGAGGTTGCGGCACTGCGGCGCCCAATCTAGGGCCACGACACTAAAAGTCGTTGCCCCTTGTGACTCCTTGTTCCCTTTCTCCTATTTATCTCCTATTTTCTTACTTTATTTGTTAAGTCTAAACAAGCTATTTGGCCTCTAACTAATCCTTTTAATATGCCATTATCATCAACTTTTAATATATATCAAATGGCTCAATTACTTCAATTCTTTGTCATAGTTATGCACTGCGAAAACCTATTCTCAGCATGACATGTTACAATATGAGCATACTAAACTTGTTATACAATATTAATAGTAATGGACTAACATTTGGTTTCCAAAATCAATATGTGAAAACATTAATGTCCTCATTTCCCAACTTTAAACCATAAAATCCATACGATGAAGGCATGACACTGCAACCTATGGTAGGACTCACAATATGGTGCCCGAAGTATATTTTTATGAAATTCCAACTAAAAATGCATACACAAATAAACCTGGTTACCTTATTATCAAGCACTCCACTTAAGATCTAAGCTTTGTATTTTCAAAATCAATCACCTAGTTTTAAGCTTCTACATCCAAATTGCATAAACTCTAATTATTCACAAAACATTATAGTTCATTTAACATAACCAATGCTATTTGCCCCTCTCCCCCTTTTCTACTTATCTTATTACCTAATCAAATCCTACTTAAATTTTCATTAAGGACTTCATAATACAAATTATTCAAATCGCATGTTTCTAGCTACCCTTTCATCAAACACCTTGCAGGCAGTTTCCCAATTTTAGGATATTTGTTATGCACAAGTTGGGATTTCTATTCCAAACTACATATAAACCTATCTTAACTGAATTTATACTTAATCTACAATTAAAATCCCCAATTCACTACTAAATTCATGTTTTTCCCAATTTTCAACCTCCCTACAATCAAAAACTGCCTTATAAGCCACAATTCAAAAATTCCATCTAGCAACAACTAATAATTAATGGTAGAAGTTACTTACCACTCAATTTCCCTTGATTGAAATTCCCGGATCAAAGCTATAGAGCAAAACCCTAATATTTCCATCAACTTCCATGGTTCTAATTCACTAGAATTGGAGTTTTCTTAATGCTAGAGTGTTGCTAAACTAACTGCCATCAATTTCCTGATGATTTGGCATCAAAATCCATAAACTTTGAGGGCTTCCCAAGCAAAGGGGACATTGGGAGAGGGAGGTGAATGGCCGCAAAAGGGGGCCGGTGGAGCATTTTAAGCTCCATCCCCCATGGTGCTCTAATGGTGCACACAAATAGATGCATATGCGGCCCACCTACCAGGTTTTCTGTCCAATTCTATCATTGTAATTTCTTCCTGTACATCACAATACCCAATTTATTATTTGTGTCCATCATGATTTTCTATTTCTAACTCCCAATTACCATACATACACTGTCAATCTCTATCTATGATACAAATCTGTTTTTGATAAAATTTTTAGGCCTAACACCTAAGCAACTAATGAGTGAAAATCTAGCCATTTGAGTGAAGTGGATGCTTGCAAATTTCACACAAGAAACTACTTGTTACAGCTAGTGGGACAAATTGAAGAATTCAAGTGGAAATCAACCAAAGACCATAGCGGTAAGTATTTCTGTAATTCAATTTGTAAATTTTGCACTACTTAGGGTGTATTTTTCAAGTACATGAAGTTAGGGTTTCTGATTAAAGGAGCTATCCTTGTAGTTTCATAGGGGAATTAACATTATGCTTACTTATGTTGGTTATGAAGGAATTTAACGATGGAAATTCATGAAAAGACACGTGTATAAGCTAAATAATCCTATTCCTGCCTCTACGTATTATGTTATGTGAATAATTAGTGGCTTAAAAAGGGAACTAAAGAAGTTATACAACATGAGGAATTAGTTAGCAAAGTTAATTTGAGTATTACTCATGTAGAATCATGAATTTATGATACTGGGAATGAGTTCCAACTAGGGCTTCTTGCTGGAAATTAAGAATTTAATGGATGCCCATTATATCCTAAGTAGGATATAATGAATTGTACTTAGTTCAATACAATTTCTTCATTGGATACATGTGAATTCCATATGGAACCTATGTTGTTATGCATGTAGGGTTCATGAAGAAAAAACTAAATCAAGTTATTGAATTGGAGACCAAAGAGCATAATTGAGTTTAGAAGAAGTAAGCAGATTCTTTTCAATCTATACATAATAATGGAATGAATGGGGATAGAGTATACCCCATAGTTGGCAAGGAATGGAATGCATTCCATGAAGTTATTTCGGGCTCCAGATTTTAAAGGATGGTTATGACTATATTATGTTTGAATGATGTTTTAAAAATGGTTTTGATTGTATATTTTGACTTGAAAGAATGAGAGCATGCAATCTCTTGTGTTTAATTGGGAACTTGAATTTAGTTACATATACTTAGTTGAATGCCTAATGTGCATTACAAAACATAGAACTATGAAGTATGGTATATGAGGGGCATGATGGAGTCATGATTTGAATATTAAAAAGGGAGTAAATAGGGGTAGGGATGTAGTTAAGAATGTAGCACTTGAATGAATGAGGCATGCATTGAATAGGGCATGAAATATGGGAAAAAAATGGCTAGCGAATTTGGCATTGCAATGCTGATCTAAAGTAAGGCATTGGTTTAGCGATTAGGAGATTTGGCACCAATATTGTACAATGTGGAAAAAAAGTATGAAAATATTGTGGGGAAAACTAATAATGAAAACCCTTAAATGTTAAAAATGGCATAAGGACATGGTAAATGATGTTTAGATGAATTATTTTAGTGTCTAGATGGCACTAAAAATGTGAATATGTATGTGTATAATTATGATATGACTCTATGAGTGAAAATATGCCTAGATGGCATGAAAATGGCAAGGCTTTTGTATGGGTGGGTACGATTACATCTTGAACCGGCTTAGTATGAATATGCCTTCGGTGGCATGATTGGAATACCTTTGTTGATATGACCAGATATGCAATTGGTGGCATGAAATGATGGAATAATTGTAAATTGCAAAATATATGTCATGTGGGTGCCTTGTGATTTGATAGAGTTGGCCATGGCATGATATGATAACAATGAATATGTATGAAGAATGCCTTGGGCGTAAGGTAGTGTATGAGTTTTGCCCTCTAGGGAAAGTGGGACAAGAGGCTGTGTATAAGCCTAGGTCAAGAGACTATGTATAAGCCTGGGTCATGAGGCTATGCATAAGCCTAGGATATGAGTATTGGTGCATCCCGGGTAGTGGGATAAGGTTGCATGGTCATGCATTGTCATCTACCTTAAAATTGCATATGTTTTGGATTTGAGTATGAGCCTTTAGTGATATATATATATATATATATCTTTCTAGTTAATCTTTGTATAATAGAAAGGAACATGAACAATAACATTTGTTAAAAGGCATATGTGTAGCCAGGTTGTCAGATTGAGGTTTTTGAGGCCCAAAATTAGACCAAAAGTACCAATTAGTGTTGCTTTGCCATGGAGGGCATTTATGCTAGAATGTAGGGAAAATGTTTTATTATCCTCAAGATTATCAGTCCTAAATTCGTCTATAATCCATCCTGTTATACATATGAATTTATCATATATTGTTTTTCATATTCTTCGATATTACTTTGCAAGTTACAACTCTTTTATTATTAAGGAAATTCTTCATTTATATATTATTAAAATTATAATAACATAATGATACCTTAAATGTAATACAAATTAGAGTAAGTTCAGAAATACTTAGTCACTGAGCATAGAAACTTTAGTCAAAAATGTTAAGAAGAACACTTAGTAGTACATCAATTTCATCCTCTGCATCTTCTACAATCAATAGTGAAACCCTCAATCTTAACAATCTCACAGATAATCTTGAAAATTGGAAAATCCATAAAATCTCCCATGATCAAATATGGAAGAAAAAAGGAACTTTTCATTTAAAAACAAATTACATAATCAAAATAGAAGAAAAGACTATTCCTCTTTCTTCTCCCTAATCAACGATGCAATTAATTTCAAAATCTTATTAAAAGAACAAAGAAAGAAATACCCTTAATTGAACTTTGGATTAGTATAAGTAGTGGTTAAACCCTTAATGAGAGGACTCAATATCTCAACACTCTTATGTCTACGAGATACTAGACACAAAGATTTTGATGCCTCTCTTTCAGGCATAATTGAAGCAGGTCTTCATGATGGCCCAGTCCATTTCGACTGCATCCCAAACTTCACAATCTCTGCCAATGATCCAAATGCACGAGATGTATTAATGTTAAACTTTCAATTATACAATTGCAATATAAAACCAGGATCTATACTTGTTGCATTGGTTTATAGAATTTAATATAAAGCAATGACTACAATATTGGATTCAAGAGCCCTTTATCAATCAAAACCAAAAGAAATAATCCTATTTCACATAGATCCAACCAAATCTGAAATAAAAATTCCAAAAATAATTAAATGGTTAGAAGTTACTCAAACTAATTACTGCAACCATTCTAGAACTTATACAAATTCTGAAATGGAAACAATCATATAACATCAAGAAGGAGATGTATAAATTATTCCGTAAAGAAATTCAATCTCTACACCCATAATCACTGAACCATCTAAAAGATCTTTTAGAAGTTTCAGAAGTTTAGAAATTCTTAGATATAAACCCCAAAAATTAAAAGGAAGTAAAATTGATGGAACATCATCTCAACCATATTATGAGAATCAAGCTATTGGTTCAATTCTGAGACATAGTCAAGTCTCCATCGGAGAACTTCATGGTTAGGTTACGAAGTGAGATTCCATCTCATGTTGGTCCTATTGAATCAGATGATCATTCTCAAAATATGTCTCCTACAGCTTCCCAAATGGAAGATTCACTAAATGTAATCAACATTGGTGAATCTAATAAAAATTTACAATCAATAAAAAGCTCTTAAGTCAAGAATTTTATGCCAAGCATAATAAAAGGAAAAGAAAAATGTATTTTGAACTATACAAAGAAACAAAAAACTCAACAAATCAAAAATCAATATTTTGAATGGATGAATCCCAACCAAAGACAAATCTATTTCTTTGAATGGTTCAAAAAATTCCATAATCCAACTTTAAAACCTATTTGGAAATCTGGAGATAAAATCCTTAAACAATCAAATTTCCTCTAGAAGACAAAATTGTTATAAAAGTAAAAGATAAAAAATAGTGATTGGTGCTTCTTATAAACATCACCTAGATACTACTGCTCCTCTTAACAGAGAAGACATTAAGAAAATCTATAAAAACATCAACCATAAAAACAAAACATTAACAACCATTAGCAAACATTTAAATAAAGATAATAAAAAAAACCTACTACAAAGGAACCTATAAAAACAAAAACAAATAAACAAATCTTTAAACCACATGAAATCCAAAGAAATATTCACAAAAAATTACAACAAAAAGAAGAAGAAATAAAACAATGGATCGAAAATCAATCCACACCCCAAACCTCAAGAATTGGTCAACAAAACCTTCAACTAGGAGAAGGGAGTAGCACTCCAATAGCTCCATTAAAAATAAGTCAAACTATCCATGTCCTATCCCAATAGAATTAATCATCATCAAATGAATCTATAGCTATGGCTTCATCTAAATAATCTAATAAGATAAATAAATTATCTTTTAAACAACAACCTTAACATAAATATGGACTAGAACCTTATTATCCAAGGCTTTCAGCCCCTAATCTTCTTCATGAAGAAAGAAATCAATTCAAACAATCTCAATATAATGGAAATACCATCTATGAATGGAAATATGTTACAAGAAATCACAATGGTTGGTACTGCCTACTCAACCAGAGCAAATTATACCAATCATGAACTAATCAATCTTCTTATTATTGGATTCACTGGCACTCTCAAAGGCTAGTGGAATAACCAACTCACTGATGAACAAAAATTAGAAATTTTAAGTTCTTATAAAAATTACTCTAAAGGAGAACTAATCTTAGATGAAAATGGTAAACCACAATAAGATGTTGTTGCCACCTTCATGTTTACAATCGCAAAAATACTTTATTGGACCAACCAATAAACTTAAAGAAAATAACTCAAAAATCTTACCAAATCTTAAATGTCAAAGACTGTCAGAATTCCACTATTACAAAGATACATTTTTATCTTGTGTAATGTAAAGATCTGGCTGTAATTAAACTTATTCGAAAGAAAAATCCATTCTCAATCTCCCTTCTTACTTTGCAACGAAAGTACTGGAAAGAATTAAAGATCAAAATCAATGATTAATCCCCTATGATAATCTACCTTATGGAGACTTAATCTCTATAGTCAATGACGTAGGATTAACTTTTAGTAATGATTTAAAACACAAAGAACAAGCAAAAATAGAATCCAAATATTCAAAATATCAAATTGGATTATTTTGTGAACAATTTGGTTATGAATATTCTACGCCAAAAAATAAAAAGCATAAACATAAGTCATCTAAAAGATAATTCCATAAATAATTCAATAAATATAAAAAATATCATAAGAAATATAATATCATCAAAAACCATCCAAATCATATAAAAAATATAAGAAATCAACCACTGCATGCTTCTATTGTGATAAGCCTGGACATTATTCAAATAAATGCCCAAAAAACTTTAAGAAAAAAGAAAAACTTAAAAAAGAAAAACTTAAAAAAGAAAATAAATCAAATTCAAATCAATGATAATGATATCGAAGAATCTTTAAAAATCAATTAATGAAAATCTTAATTGAAACAAATTCAGAGTCTTCTACTTCACAAACTGACTCAATAGACTTTGAAAGAGAAATCAATCCAATTGAATCTGATGATGAATCCTCAGGCTATTCATATCATGTCTGTATGATAACCAAAGATCAACAAGATCTTCTTGACTTTGCGTCAAAAATTAAAGATCCAAAGCTTAAGTTATCTTACTTCAATAAAATAACACCAATGTTAAAATCTTCATCCTCTGAATGAAAATTACCAAAATTAAATAATAAGTATGATCTAAAAGACATACTAAAACCTTCAAATAAATCAAAATAAAAAGAAATAACGACCCAAGATCTTCAAAAACAAATCAATGATTTAAAGGAAGAAATATCTTCTATGAAGAAAGATCTTTTCTCCCTAAAATAAAATAACAAAATTACCCTTGTAAAAGATTCAAACTCAGAAAAAGAATCAGAAGAAAATAATCATTCTAGTAATTCTGATACTGAACAATCCTCTAAATCAAAAAGTAACATCAACAAAGTCCCCCAAGTAATAGTCAAAAAATGGTACATTGATAACTGTTTAAAAATCACTGACTCATTCCATCTAAAAACTACATCTTTAGTAGACATAGATGCAGATTCAAACTATATCTAAGAAGGGTTAATTCCAATAGCCTACTATGAGCCTACTAAAGAGTCCTTAAAAGGAGCGGGAGGATAACCACTCTATGTGCGATACAAATTATCTAATGTCGAATGCCTATTCGACATGATCATAGTTAATACACCATTCATCCTAGTTAAAAACCTTCACAACAAACTAATTCTAGGAACCCTATTCAATAATCAAATCAAACCTTTCATGGTTATAGATGAAGGAATCGCCTTCACCTCATTCACTAAATCAATCACCTTAAAATTCATTGAAAATCCAAAATATAAAATGATTAGGGAAACATCATTCCTAAATCTTTTAATTAATAAAGAGAAACATCTAAATTATTTAAAAAATGATTTAGGAACTAAAAGATTGGAAGATCAACTCCAACAACTAGAAATTAAAAACAAAATAAAATATTATAAGACCAAATTTCTTGATCTTGTATCCGTAGAAATCCCACATGCATTCTAAAATCGTAAACAACATATGGTAAGTCTCCAATACAAGGAAGGATTTAGTGAAGCTGAAATTCCCTAAAGCTAGACCAATTTAGATGAATCATGAACTTTTGGTTCATTGCACGAAGAAAATCACAGACTTAAAACAAAAGGGTCTAATATGTGATTCTAAATCCCCTTGGTCTTGTGCAGCATTCTATGTTCAGAAAGCCTTTGAAATAAAACATGGTGTTCCAAGACTTGTAATAAACTACAAGCCATTAAATCAAACTTTAACATGGATAAGATATCCAATTCCAAAAAAATGAGATTTGTTGCGTCACTCACTGGTGCTAAAATCTTCTCTAAATTTAACATGAAGTATGGATTCTAGCAGGTTTAAATTTTAGAGAAAGACAGATATAAAATTGCATTTACAGTCCCATTTGGACAATATGAATGGAATGTAATGCCATTTGATCTTAAGAATATTCCTTCTAAATTTCAAAAAATTATGAACGACATTCTTAACCAATACATCTTTTTCCATTATCTACATTGATGATGTTTGAGTGTTTAGTAAATCTCTTGATAAACACTTTAAGCATCTTAACTCAATCTTATGGCAATTTGTCCATAATGAATTATCTATTTCTAAAACTAAATATATTCTTTATCAACCTAAAATTATATTTCTAGGCCATGAAATCTACAACAATACACTTAAACCAATCCACAGAAGTTTGGAATTTACAAAAAAAAAATTCTAAATAAAATCACAAATAACAATTAGCTTCAAATATTCTTAAGAGCTTTGAACTATGTCTCTGATTCTTATAAACATATAAAAATCTTAGCAAAACCCCTCTATAAAAGATTAATAAAGAATCTAGTTCCTTGGACAGATGAGCATACAACCATTGTTCAATGAATCAAATCCGAGGTTAAGAGTCTTCCACTCTTAAATATCATAGATCTAGGGCTTCTAAAAACCCTAGAAACAGATGCCTCTGATATAGGCTATTAAGGTATCCTCAAATAGAAAAATAAAAGTGGTCAAGAAGAACTCATCCAATATCATTCTGGAGCTTGGAATGATACCAAAATTAAATACTCAACCATTCAGAAAGAAGTCTTCAGCATTATTAAATGCATTCATAAATTTCAATCTAATTTGTTAAATTAGCAATTTTTACTTCTTATTGGTTATCAATATGCAAAAAAGCATTTTAGAAAAAGATTTTAAAAACTTTGCAGCCAAATAAATTTTTGCTAGATGGCAAGCTCTACTCTCAATCTTTGATTTCAAAATTGAATTTATCTTAGTAGATTTAAATAACCTTGCTGATTTTCTCACTCATGAATTTCTATAAGGATTTTCGAAAAATGAAGTCATCAAAGCCTAAAAATCCCCCAAATAGGATCTAAGGCCTAGAGGACTATGAGATGCCTCTAACATCTCAAAACCAATCTAGGCCTCATACCCTCTCTTTGGCCAAAATAATCACTCTTTCATCACCTTCTTGGGTTTCCATAATTAAGTTAGATGAGCAGGATGCCCAGTCACAGAAGGAGGCCAAAAATCCCAAAGCCTCTTCCTTCTCCTCTTAAACCACTCAAATGAGTGAATCCACAATCCTTGAGCTTGTCAAGCTTAACCCACAACTCAAAGAAACTAAGCCCAATAAGTCCTTGATTGGAAAAATCAAAGGCAAAACCTGATCTAATCTCCTAACAATCAAGCCAGTTACCCTAGCTGAGCTCCTATCAACTAACCCAAATAAAATTGTATCGGCTAAAAAATCACAGGAAGTAGTTTTGTCCCCTACTATCCTTAGACAAAGTGGAACAATGGTAAAAATCTAAGTATTTTACCAAACAAGATGAAATTCATCCAATCATTTTACTGGAACCAGAATTTGATTCTTCTTTAGATTTAGATGTTATGGAAAAAAACATCTTTGATGAATCACATTGGAATCTACCCCTTGATATTTTGAAAAATTAAAAATTCTATGAGTTTATCTTGGTGGATACCAAATCAGTCAAAATTAAGCATTAATCCAATAAGGATGATACTGGCATAATTGCTCATTCAACCTATAAAATTTGTAAAATCATGACTCCTACCCATTTTGGTGGGATTTCAAAAATTAAAAAAAATTTAAAAAATTCAATCCACCTATCTATACCTACTGGGATTACCAACAGGCTTGGTATAGATCATTTTACATCCAAAATCCAACTTTTAATCATTCATGGGTGATCTTTTTCAAAAAAGATACCAATTTCCATCTTCCCCTTGGGTTTGCAAAATGGTGGGAATATTTTGGTGCCATCCACAAAATCTTTCCTCAATCTGTGGCCAAAGGATTTAACTATTTTATTTCAAAATATGCTCCAAAGCCACACAAACTTGTCTTTTAAAAAATTTGCATTTTTTGTATAAAATTTGGACTTGCGTGGATTTGCAAATGGGAATTTTGTTTCCAAGCCAATCAAAAGCCCTACCTAGCTTTTCTTACTAGGGTATTCAAAATTAAGTTGTGGGACATATACAATGCCTCTGTGGAATGTCTCACTAATGTCCAGAAATTTCTCAATCATGCTCTATCTAAGCTTCGGCAGTCCTATGTTGAAGAAGCCAAGTAGAAAATCCATTTGGCCTCTCAAAAGACAGCCATCCAGAACCATCTTTTAATGGAAAAATCTTCTAAAGACCTTATGAAGGTTCTTACTTAGATCCAATCGGAGTTATCTCTGGGTCCATCAACCCAGCATGTCTCTCCAGCTGAGTCAAAGGTTGAATCAGAAGCCTCCACAGATGACTTTGCCCATGGGAATGAAGACACACTTGGACTCACTGAGTCCCAATACTATGTTCTGATAGAACACAAAGCTTAGGATCAGCTTTGGATCCCTATCTCACCATTGGTCGATGGATCGACACCCTGCCCACTGGTCTATGCAATCCGAAAGTTATTTTAGCATTTTCTAGAAGAATCTACCTTTTAGTGGAAAAGCAACTGCATAGTCGAAAGGTCTATAATGACCTATCTAGCATCTTTCAATCACAAAGGAAACAATGAAGATTCCCATGCTCCTCAATCATGAAGGCATCTTTCCACATCTATATGAAGCATCCTCCTCAAGAATTAATGCAAAAGACCCTGGAGCCTCTCTTCCTCTTCAGTCGATGCTTCCTCTTTGCTGTAAGACGAAGAAATCCTAGTTTTCCTTTACCCAATCTTTGTAAACATTCCCTATCACTTGTAATTGGTTTTCATTGGAGAACCAAGTCACCTCACTAAATTGAGGTATTATCTTTTATTTCATTTCTCTTAATGAAAATCATGGGATAATGGTGGTGCTGTCGTGGGCACCCAAATTTAGAACCTTGCTCCAATCTAATTTTCTGTAGTAGTGTGAGTAAGG
>JAYJMB010088636.1:0-19112 GCA_036873735.1 Pouteria campechiana | reverse complement strand
GTCACACTTTTCACCATAGAGATAATGTCTCCATATCTTTAAGGCAAATATGATAGTTGCCAACTCTAGATCATGGGTGGGGTAGCTACGCTCATAAGGCTTTAGCTAGCATGATGCATAAGCAATAACATTTTCATGATGCATCAATACACACCCTAATCCATGTTTATATGCATCACTATATACTACAAATCCACCCCGTCCTGTACGAACTTTCAAAATGAGAGCTTTTACTAGCCTCCTCTTTAATTCCTGGAATGCTGCCTCACATTAATCATTCCATTTGAACTACACTGCTTTACGAGTCAACTGTGTAAGAGGTACGGCTATAGTAAAGAATCTCTCAATAAATTGGTGGTAATAACCCACCAATCCCAAAAAACTACAAACTTTTGTTACTATAGTAGGTCGGGGCCAGTTTACCAAAGCTTCAATCTTATGTGGATCTATAGAAATACCAGCTCTAGATATAATATGTCCCGAAAATGCTACACTGATCATCCAAAAGTTACATTTCTTTAACTTGGCATACAACTTTTCTTCTCTTAGTCGCTGCAAAACCAATCTCAGGTGAGTTTCATGCTCCTTTTTACTTTTGGAATAAATCAGGATGTCATTAATAAATATGATCACAAAGTGATCTAAATATGGCTTGAACACCCTGTTCATGAGATCCATGAAGACTGCTAAATCATTGGTCAATCCAAATGGCATTAGTAAGAATTTATGGTGCCCATACCGGGTTCTGAATGCAGTCTTCGTCACATCTATCAGCTTAACCTTCATCTGATGATAGCCCAACAGAAGATCAATCTTTGAGAACATAGTAGCCCCTTGCAACTGATCAAGCAAATCATCTATACGAGGCAATGGACACTTATTCTTGATCGTCACCTTATTAAGCTCTCAGTAGTCAATGCATAGGTGCAGACTACCATCCTTCTTCTTCACAAACAGGATGAGAGCACCCCAAGGTGACACACTAGGGTGGATAAATCCCTTATCCATCAACTCTTATAACTGCACCTTCAATTCTGCCAGTTCCACCGGTGCCATTCTGTACGGTGCTCTAGATATGGGCTCTGCCCCAGGTTGAAGGTCAATATTGAACTCGACTTCTCACTTAGGAGGTAATCCAGATAGTTCTCCTGGAAACACATCTAGAAAATCTCTCACAACTGAGATATCCTTCACTGATTTGTGCTCATAGTGCAAATCTATAGCAGAAATCAAATAAGCTTCATGCCCCTTCTATAGTAAATTGACAGCTCTCACAGCAGAAATTAGCGTGGGAGCTTCTCTTGTAGATGAACTCCAAAAAGTGCTATCTATGTCATCAGGAGTCTTCAAGATCACTTGTTTGGTCTTGCAATCTATCTTGGCTTCATGCTTAGCCAGCCAATCCATCCCCAATATAATATCTAATCCTTTCATGTTTAATACTATCAAATCAGCATAGAAACATCTGCTTTCAATTACTACGGGAATATCATAACATTTTTTTGAGGCCGTCCTAACTGCCTTTAGTGGTGTGGAGACCTCTACCAATTGATGCATGGGATGTATAGACAAGCCAACTTTATGAACAAATGCAATGGATACAAAAGACTAAGAAGCATCAGGATCAAATAAGACATATGCCATATAGTTGCAAACGAGGAGATTACCTATAACCACATGATCCACCTTGGTAGCCTATACAACTGTTGTAGTTTGGGGTCTCTGCTCTGCAAGCTGCCTCCCTGGTGGTACATACATCACACAACCTCGGCCTCTTATCTGTGGGCCACCACGCTCAGGCAGGGGAGGTACCCTAAAAGAAACACTCTCACTCTTCCCTTGAAGAGTGGGACAACATAGTCTAATGTGGCCTGGCTCACCACACTAATAGTAAACAATTGGTCTCCTCTACTCTGCTTCCCATGGCTAGTTGGCTGTCTGGCTCGGCTCTCTAGATTGAGTAGGGGTCTACCTAGTAGGCTTCCTTCCCTCTCTCTTCAAAGCAGGACAATGTGGCCGGATATGTTCGGGCTGGCCACAATGATGACATGTCCTCTTTAAGGTGACTCCACTGCTTTGCTCAGTTCAAAGCTTCTTTCTCTGCCCCGAATCACTAGTCTTGGCACATCGCCTCTCTTGGAATTTCTAGCTCTCTTCTTCTTCCCTCTCTACTATTCTAGCCCATTCCAAGATATCCTCACATTTAGTCAACATAAAGAGGCCCACGTTCTGCCTGATGCTCCATCGTAAACCCTCCTAAAATTTCTGGGTTGCCTCTATAGAGTCTACTTGGGCCCATGGTAGGAATCGGGCCAAGGAGTGGAACTGCTCATCATATTTTGCCACAGGTCTCCTCCCCTGCACTATTGTCAAGAACTCGGTCATCCATTTTGCTCTCTCACTGGCGGGTACATAATGGCGCAAGAGCCTATCTCTAAACTCCTCCCATGTCAAACTAGCTCTTGCAGCTGGCAAGGTCACCCTCTTTGTCTTCCACCAGCGTTCGGCCTCGCCCTCTAACTGGTAGCATACAACACCTTATACTCCTCTGGACACTACATATAGGTGAACACATTCTCTATCTTAGAGATCCAGTCATCCACGACCCTGTAGTCGCTCCGGCCTCTAAATACTGGAAGCTTCATATTATGGAAGGCCTTCATGTATAGCCCCGGACTTGGGTACACCTATAAAGTCTGGCCCACTTCCACTATCTACTCTGGCACATAGATCGGCCTCCCATCAGGTCCAACAATATGAGTAGGCTCATATACTGGTCTTTGTTGAGCCTGTATGAAGTCCTGCACTGTCTGGGTGAGGTTGGCTACCATTGCCATCACAAAAGCAAACTCTGGTCCGACTCCTGGTACTGTACCACAAGCCCCTACCGTCTCCTGTATAGTCTCTGGCTGCTGCCTCACCTCAAGTTCTAGAATAACCTCTTCTTTCACTTCATTAGAGGCTGGCCTTGAGCCATTGCCTCTAGCTAGTTGGCTATGCTCTCTCTGATCATCTCTAATCACCACACCTGTGTATCAGGATCAAGTGGTTCACCTTGGTGGCTCCTCCTCCACCATGGGTGCTTTACCCTTCTCCACTTGCCTCTTGGGTGCCATTACTACACAATATCACATTCTTAGGTCATATATCTACATAATATTACATTTCTAAGTCATACACTTGCATAATCATACTTGCTCAAGTTCAATGACTCAAAATGAAAGGTTCATGTTCACACGCTAAACTAATGCTCCTCCATGTCTCTAAAATATACTAATACAACCTAAGCATGTCATTACTTAATGATTTAACAGTCATACTTCACACTTATAACATCCTGGGTGCATTAGTCTCTGATACCACCTATAACGCCCCTCCTCCTTGGTGCATTACTAGTGGTAAATTCAGAGGAAATTCCGGCAGAGTCTCCCCTAATTTACCACCGTTATCTTGTATACAAAATGCTGAACAACAATAATTATATAACAAATACCCTCAAATATGCAAAAATAATATGGCCACCTCTAGGCCCTACCATTTTCTACATAAATTATATAACTGCCGCCTCCAAAACACACATCACCACAACACCCATAGACCAAGATCGGGGTACACTGTACCTTAGCTATCAAATCATATATACCCATGCCATAAAATGATATGTTGTAAAACTAAGTAATGATACATGTCTAATATACTTCAAAATTCATCCAATAATATACATTATTATACATCATGAAAAGGAGTAAAGCCTCTACTGGTGCCACGGCCTAGCCCCTTCACGAGACCCAACACCCTATTGGGCTCTGTCCTCTGACCTGTCAACTAAAAATTTAAATAAAAGGGTTAATCTAGGCAAAACTCAATAAGCAAGTAAGCAAAAAAATATGACTATAAATAATGTAATAAACAACGCAAAATATGGCAGTAAACAATGATGCAAATAGGCAATACATGCGATGCCATATGCAGGATGTCATAGTCAATCAATAGTCAGGTTGATTAAGATTTTAACGTTAACATCCCATTAATTATTTCATACGCATACTCATAATGATATTGTATACATAGTTAATCGGTCAATACCAACTCGAATACTGATACCTCATATTGCCCTTTTGTATCTGCCAATCTATGATTACCTCTTATACCTATATACTGCCCCACCATCATCCACACACTCCTCCCCGAGAGGCACACAAACCAGAATACTACCCTTTCACTCTTCAACGTGTCAGGTCCATCTTGGCACTCCTGGCTAGAAGCCTGCCAAGCCCACAAGCCATATTACTGTATCTAGTTGCACCCCACCCTCATCAGCTTATAAGAGTACCAGTTGTCCATAAACATGCCTACACAAGCTACTTAGGCCAATCATAGCAATTAGGCCATCCAAGCTAATAGCAACACACGGCCATGCCAGCTACCCATACAACTACCCACTAGCCAACCAGGCCACTCCTCACCACATGGCGGACACAGGTTGGCCCCATGGCCATCATAAAATACATAAATGAGCCACAATGGGCTCTGCACTAATCAGACACCAAAACTAAATTTTATCGGCACTCGCGGGGGCGTAGAATACATGTGCACAATTTCTAAAATAAAAATTCTCATTTAGTAGTTTATGAATATCCAATTAACTTGAAACTTTTCCTTTCTATTTCTAATAATATGAAAAATGTTTGATTCAATTTTTAGATAAAAATAATGTAAATTTATCAATTCAAAATGAAAATATGAAAATATAAAGAAAACATATTAGACAAAATTATAAATCTCTTTTGCCCCTAAAAGTTTTTTCGTCAATTCCAAATATTGTAATAGAATTTTTGTAAAAATTTTAGTTTAAATTAATTCAAAATGAGAAGATTAAAAATAAAGCAAAAGCTCAAAAGGGTGGGATGCTATCAGCATCTCATTTTCAGGGTATTTAATGTTCATATTTTTTGAAGGGTAAAATGGTGGAATTTGTTCATGAAATTTGATACGATAGGATTTAGGTACTTGGTAATCAACCTCAAGAGGGATACTTGGTAAGGTGTTCTGTCAGTGCACTGTTCATCCAAATTCCATTATTTCAAATGTAATTTAATTCATGCTAATATAATACATTAATTATGCTTGCATGGGGCAGAAAATGCATGTTTAAAATCATGTAACTTATATACAAAAATTTTAGATTACAAGTGCCTAAATTGTAATCATTCAAAGAAATCAAATTAAACTAAAAATAACCTAAAACAACTACCTGCTTACCTTAATTAATTGAGCAATTTGTATAGCCCTCACACTCCAATTTCTAGCCTCTAACAAAGTGTTAATTCCCTATTAAAATTTTTAGCAAACCCCCTTGAATTAGGGTTTGAAATTCCTTAAAGATAAATCAACTTTGTATAATATTCTTTCATAAACATCATCACCATTTAAAGTAGATTAAACAATTACCTTAATCTTCAAATTCCTTTGGTGGTTCCCACTGATCAGCAATACTTCACTAGGTTTGGGTGACTACTACTTCTTGATCTCAAGAAAAAATACATCCTATGGCCCACTAATTATTTGAATCAAAATTTGTTATGGATCACTTGAAGCAAAATTCTCTAAATTGGAAGATTGGGATGATGGGGAGAAGGGTTTATGTTGGCTAGCATGGGCTGAAAGATGGAAACGATGGAAATGAGATGGGCATTGCAAAAATATACTTTTTATATTATGTTTTTTTTTATTTTGGTAGTCTATGCTTCAACCACTTCTATGCACATTCACTATCTTGAATTTTCAAAATGCCATCAAATTATCATTCTTTACACATGTGAGTCATCCTCTTGATATTTCATATACCTAAATCAATTTTCCATCTATTATTTCCATAATTTCATCATTTATTTTTCAATTAAATGTGATTAAATTAAAATTTTCCAAAAATTATCGGTAACTCAGTTTTTCATCTTTCCACATAATTTTTAATTTTTCTTCACCTATTAATTATTAATTAACATATGTCCTCATCTTTCCCACATTAATATAGATATTTCATTCATTTATATAATTGTTTGATAATAGAATTCCTTAAAATTTTAATTTTACAATATGTTGCACTATAAAAATTACCAAAACTTTACAATAGTGAAAATTTACATTTTTGAAATTTCCATGGCTTTATAGAACCTCACTGGTTTCTAAGATTACTAGTAAACTTGTTGGTTTTCTAGAGCTCCCTAATAACTCATACAATTTGGTTTTTCTTGAGCTCAACACCAACTCATATAGCTGATAAACAACATTCTTTTTGCACATTACATTACCTTTTTTGTTAGGCTGATTTGTACAAGTTTTAGCACATATAAAATGATATCTCATTGAAGCTCATTAGATATCAATACTCTAGATGTATGATTGAGATAGAACTTTTAGGCTCATTGTCTATCAGCTCAGTGGAGATTGATTATTTAGGAGAAAGCATAGTCTAATTGAGAGATGTTAATTGTTTAAGCTCTGTTCTTACTTTTCTCTCAGCTTTCTCAATCTTCTTCATTGACATTATACTAACTTTATATTGCTTTAGAAATTTCTACTCGTTGGAGATAGTAAGCTTTCTTTGAATGTTGAAGACCATTCTGATTTCTCCTGTTGCAAAGCTATCTTCTTGATAAACTCATTCTAGCTTGAAAGCCTACAGCACCGTCCTTGAATAAGATGCCTTTGTAGTTTTAGCAAATACCAGATGAAGACTTTTCTACTTGACTGACTCTTTTATTATTTTAGAAAGATGCCCACGAAGCCTGAAGGGACACAGCCTCTAAAAATTACAACCTTTAACAGAGTGTAGATTGCTTTCCTTTGAATTTCTTTCCATCTTTAACTAAGCTCGATTTCTCTGGTCTGCTTAATAGAATCTTCTTTGAATAAGATTTTGATTGGAGAGTGTAGTTAACGATGCCCAGTATAGGTGGCTTCTACTCCTCATGATATGTCATATTTTAACTGAGGACTTTGTATGATCGAGTTTTGGATTTGTCTCTTGTAAGTAACAAACAAAAGTGGCTCTAAGTAGATCCACATAATAGATAACTTCATCTTTGTAATTTTGTCAGAGACCATTATAGCATTTTACTTCATCTTTTAGTTTGTCTATTGTAAGTGGTAGATGAATTGTAGAAGCACAGATGAAGTTCTTCTCCTTCTACTCATCAAACGATGTTCTCTTAGTAGACGAAGTTTCTTTTCACCAGACAAAGTAGCTTTGTCTGTTGGTTTGTTTGTTGTAAGTAAGAAACAACCCTTGGTGGCATGGACAAAGCTTCTTCACAGTAGACAAAACTTCTTTCACCAGTCAAAGTAGCTTTGTCTATTTGTTTATCTATTGTAGTTAATAGCTGACTCTTCTTAGCATGGAAAAGGCTCCTTCTTAGCAGATGAAATGACTTTGTCTGTAGAAATCTGCAGACAAAGTTGTAGGCTGAAGATAAAGTCTTCCAAGAGGTTTATCTATTGGTTTGTCCCTCATAATTGATAGACAAAGTTATGATGTGTAGATGAATCCTCTTTTCATATGATGGGTGGTCTGTTAGAAGTAACAGATAACTCATGGAGCCATAGATGGCACATTTCATCAGGGGTCATCTGATGGTTGGTCAGTTGCAAGTGGCAGACGACTCTTGCAGATGAAGATGACAGATAAGATTGTTCTTTTGTAGCTGCTATGCTGCTTTTACTTGATCTTCTGTATTTTGTGTAGACGATTGAAGATAGTCTTTTTTGGTTTCAGATAGACTTTATGTGAAAGACAAATGCTTGAATAATTTGGCTTCACTTTAGCTCTTCATCTGTCTAATTTCAGCTTTGTTTCATCTCTGCTTCTGCAAACTGAATTTGTCTTTGTGTTGTGAACAAGTGTTGATTATAAGAAGTTTATTTGACTTGTCCTAGAATGATTTGTCTGAATCTTCCTGAGGTAGATGCTATCTGATACTTACTTTGTCTGTAAAAGATTTACTCAATCACTCATAGAGGCTTGAATTTCATAGCTACAGATATACTTGATGACTTCTTTTTAATATTTCAGTGTCATTCTTTCTGAGCATTCTTATCTTTTTTTCTATCACTGGATTTTGCTTACTAATGCACTAAATGTGTATGCTATCCACTATATTTAAATTCTTTTCTTGTATATTTATATCTGTATCTATAATGCTTTGGAACACAATTGTCATTACCATAAATCTTCACTTATATGTTGTTACTCATCATCAAAACTTGGTTGTTTACCATATGTACTATTAGTTCAACATTCTCCCCCTTTTTGATGATGACAAAATATTTGACTGAAATAACTTTTGAGAGAGAAAAAATATTCATTAGTATAGGTGCACATGAAATTTACGCATAGCTAAGTGTATTATGGCTCCCCCTGATTTAGTACACTATTTTCAAGTTTTAGCTCACGTGGCTTGGCTCCCTCTGAGTAGGTACCACAATTAATCTTTACTCCATATTGTTTTATTTTCACTCATTGCACTATATTTCTCCCCTTTTTGTCATAATAAAAATGATAAATAATAACATTCAATCAATATGGGAAAGCTATAAATTGAGAATGTATACTTCATTGGTGTGCAAGACAAATATATAAGATATAGACAAAATCAAAATACAATGCATTTAACAGTCTAAACATTATCCTTAGGTTGTATAATATTTTCTTTGCAGTTGACAACCTTGAGTTGAAGTTTAAATTCAGGATCTTCTAATATGGATAAGGAAGAGGTTTTCCTCGAGCATTGACTTTAACATTTGTTGTCATCCTTCTTTTGTATAAAGTTTGACCTATGGGAATAGGGTCAATATATCTATAATTTTTTGAGAGCTCATCAACTTTTGAAGGTTTGGAAATGGATTTTTGGTTTTAGTGATTGGTATTTTGAATCTTGAAGAAGGAGGAGGATTGGGTAGAATAAGAAGAGGAGTTGAGGTGCTAAAGGAATCAATTGTTCGAATGGATGATGAGATCCCAAATTTTATGGAAACAATTCCTTCAAGTTCAATTACCTTTATACTCTCAAAATAGCATGGATTATTAAATTCTATAAAGGGTGAAGGTAAGTTAGCACAATGTGCATTGATCTGCATGAACATGCGATATTGATATACATCATATGGGAGGTAGAACAAATTTGGGTCAGATGCTTCGAAAACAACGTGAGGTGATACCCTTGAAGTTGACTTGACAAATAAGGAATTTTTTATTTGGGGAGGAGTTGGGGTAGATGATGATGATGATGGTCCCTAGAAATTTAAGATAAAGTTATCAATGAATTCATTTATGTTTGGAAGATCAAGCTTGAAGTCTTTTGGAAAAGGCCTTTTAATGATGTCAATGTCAAGTTTTATGAATTCACGATCATCGAAGTGTGGGAATGGAAGATCTAAATAACTAAAACTTACTTTTTGAGCTTTCAATTCAGAGAAAGCACATTTATTTATCTTTTGTTTATGCTCAATTTCTTCTTCTGTTAATCTTATCTTCTTGCTAAGTTCTATTGGTGGTGGAATAGAGATTTAGGAGGTACACATTTTCTAGGATATTTTGTAGAAGAAAGATAGAATTTTTCTATTTGAAGGGAATTTAGAGGTGCTTTTGCTTTTTCAGCAAGAGTGAATTTCCTAGTTTTAGTAATGGAGGGATGAGGATGAGTAGCAATATGGGAGATACTTAATGAAAGGTGAGTGTTTTTCCTTAAGGTGGTTTTTATGGTTTTAAGAATTTGAGCAAGAGGTATTTCTGAATTAGAAAGTGCTTCAACTAATTTAGATGGAGATGAAAGTGAGGAAGATGTAGGAATTGGAGAGTTGTGAGTTATGTGAGTAGGAGGTGAGTAATGGGAGTTGTTAAGTAAAGTGGAAGTTGAGGAATAGGTATGCTTGGTTGGTGAAACAGATTTGATTCTTTGGATTGGAGAAGACTTTGGAGAGAATTGAGATGATTGTGTTTGATCTCTAATGGATTTGGCTAAGAAAATTAGAGTATCTAGTTTTTGATCCATTGAATCCATCCTAACCTTAAAAAATGAAAAGAATGTTTCAATATTGATGAGTCTTCTCTCTAGGTCTTGTGTAGTGGGATGAGTTGCTGGAGATGGGTAGGTTTGTTTGAATGGGATTGGATTGTGGTATGGAGACAGTGCAATTGCTGTCTCTGCTTCTATTGCTGCTAAAGTTAAATGCATATGGTCCTCTAATATTTCTTCTTCATCTCTTACTCTTCTTGATGTTTTCATGTAAGATGCAGGATCTTCATTTTCTATTGTTCTTTCTTTAACAGGGAAATAATCTTGTATCAGCTCATCAATCATTTCTGTTACAAAATTTTTAGTGACTACTTTTCTATTTATTTCATCAACTTGTATATATGTCTATATGTGTTTACTCCTTTTGCTACTAATGAGGAGAGTTCTGTAAGGCCTTAGAAATTTCAAAAATGTAAATTTGCACTATTGTAAATTTTGAATGTGGCATACTGTAAAATCGAATTTTTGAGGAATTTTATTATGAAAAAATTTTAAAAATGGATGGAATGCCCATATAAATATGAGTCTGATGAGGACTTACATTAATTAGGTAAAAAAATAAACATAAATAAATAAATGATGAAATTATGGAAATGATATATTTAATGATGGGAAATTGATTTAAGCATATGATATATCAAATGGGTGATCAACATGTGCTAAAGGTAAGGACTAATGAGATTTTGAAAATTCAAGAGAAGTGCACGTGTATGGCTTTTGGTGGAGGGGGGACTACTATAACCAAGGTATTATAAAACTCATCCTTAGTAACTAATTCCCATCTTCCCATCGTGCATACCCCTGGTCATGCCCTCCTCAACGTGAAACCCTCTCCCTTTCTCTCAAATACATCATTTTGAGTTGTTTTGGCTCATAAGAGTGCTAGCAAATTTCGATAGGAGTGATTAGTGGACCATGGCACCTTTTCTC
This sequence comes from Pouteria campechiana, assembly GCA_036873735.1. Lineage (NCBI taxonomy): Eukaryota > Viridiplantae > Streptophyta > Magnoliopsida > Ericales > Sapotaceae > Pouteria > Pouteria campechiana. Next base: position 8,109 of record JAYJMB010088636.1, on the reverse strand, counting down.
TTTTTTGGAATCAAAGGATAACAACCATCCAAAATTAAAGAATTGTTGGTGATTAGTGGGACCACCAAGCCAATTCAAGGATTAAGGTATGGATTTAATTGAATTAAGTTGTTAAGGATGTTTATGGAAAGATTGTATGAAAACAATGTTGAATTTTGATGAAAAATTAAACCCTAAGTTAATAGGGTTGCTGGAATTTTAAAATGGAACTTAGAGATGTGATTAAGATGTGTAATACTATATTAATGATTGATTTAGTTCTGCAATGGATAAGCATTAAGAGCATTAAAACACGATGTTGGAGAATTGAATTCTCTGATTTATGCATGCTATCCACTCTAATTTAAGGGGTGAAAATTTTGAATTTTCAGCAAGGTAATGGCTTAATTGCCATTATAATACAACACCTAAAGGTCCCAAATAGTTAGTGTATTCAATGCAAATTAAGTGGACAACTAGATTCTGCATTCATGGTGTTTGGGGATAGAATTTAATGCAAAATTTCATTTGATTAGGTTGTGATTTCGGGGAGAACTAAGGCTTCATTAGAATGTCTAATTTATGTTGTAAGGGCTATGTAAATTACTCAATTCCTTAAGGTAAGCAGGTGTTTTAATTTTATAACTTGAATTGGATAGTTTAATTTCTGATTTGGGCACTAAATGTTTAATACAATATGACTTGTCATATTATGGTTTAATTGGGTTTTGTTTACTTGGTTTAATCATGTTTATTGTCTTAATTTGGATTATGTAATTTTTATTAAGAAAATATTAAAAATAGATGGTAAATTGAAATGAAATAGGACATGTGTATTACATGAAATTATTTATTTATGTACCCATTTAAGTTGATTAAAACCATATAAAATGAATTGATTTTGCAAATATAAAAATATGGGATTATTTTTAATATGTTGAAAAAGAAATCTAAAAATTTTCAAAATAATAATTCGATCGTTTGATGGTCTAAAAAAATTAGGGAAATAAATACCCAAAAATTCGCTCGCTGCCCATTTTACCAATTTTTGTTAATTTTTGTATTTTATTTTTTTGTTCCCTTAAATTAAGTTATTTTGACTTGAAATTTTTAGACCAATTCTGTTATGTTATTTTTAATCTATGAAAAAAAATGTAGATGAAAAGGAACAGGAACATTTTGTATATAATTTTTATTTTTATTTTTGTATTTTATTTTTAATTTTCTCAATTTAAATTATTTTTATTTGAGATTTTGGTCATACAAATTTGATACTATATGGAACTTACAAAAACATGTTGAAGTTAAAGGTATATGGATAAATTAGAAAATAAAGAATTTTATTTTAGGATTTTCGTAAATGTGTTTTAACCCCAAGAATGCCGATATTTTTGGTTTTTGGTGCCTGGTTGGCATGGAACCCTGTGTGGCTCATATATGCATTTCATGATGGCCATAAGGCTGACATGTATCCTCCATGTGGTGAGGAGTGGCTTGGTTGGATAAGGGAGTAGTTGTGTGGGTAGTCGGCGTGGCCGGGTGCTGCTATTGGCCTAGATGGCCTATGTACTTTGATTTGACGTGAGTAGCTTGTGTAAGTGCGTTTAGTGGTGAATTTGTACTCTTGTGAGGCTACGAGGGTGGGGTACCACTCTATACAACCATGTGGTTGTGTGGGCCTATCAAGCTTCTAGTCGGGAGTATGGTTGTGTGGAGCGGTGTAATGGTGTAGGAGGTGGCCATGTATTATGGATTGATAGATAGAAAGGATAGTGTTTGGCGATATGGACATATCGGTATATGTGCCAGTATTAACCAGCCGACTATGCTTAGGATATCACTATGATTATGTGTATAATATGATTAATAAAGTATTAACAGCAAACTCTAACAAACCTAACAATCTTATTGACTATGACTTGTGAATATAGCAAGGCATGTTTTTCCTAGTTGCATAATTGTTCATTACTTTATTTATCACTGTTCATATTATTATTTTTAGTTGTTTATTTTTGCTTACCTACTCACTGAGTTTTGCCTAGACTCATCATTTTATTTAAATTTTAGCTGACAGGCCAGAGGACAGAGCTCAATAAGGTATTGGGGCTCGCGACGGGACTAGGTAGTGACCACATCGAAGACACTATTTCATTTTACAATGTAAAATTAATGTATATTACTGGATTTTAATGGTGAATGATTGTATAACATGTAATATTATCTAGATGTACAACATGTCATTTTTCTAGTATGGATGTAGATGGTTTGGCAGATAGGGTACGGTGTACCCTAATCTTGGTCTATGGGTTCTGTGGAGATGTGTGCTATGGAGGCAGCATATATATACATATATATATATAATGTATAGGAAATGGTAGGGCGTGGAGGTGGCCATATTTTATTTGCATAATTGAGGTGTATTTAATATGTAATTATTATGGGTCAGCTTATTGTATAGAGGAAAATGATGATAAATTGGGGGAGACTATTAGAATTTCCTCTGATCTTATCACTAGTGATGCCTAAGGAGTCACGGTTTCACAAGTTCCTCCCTTTCTTCTTCTTCTTCTTCTCTAACCCTTTTTAGTTGTCTTGCCTTCTTTGACTTCTTAGTGACCATGCCATTTTATGAAATGGATATTCCCATTCTTTTCAGTGTCACCTTATTAATCATGTTTGAGTACTTGAATTCATCTGTTACTTCATGTGATAGATCCACCTCTGCCTTTCTGACTATTTTAGTCATGGCCATTCCATAAGGTAGAGGAAGTCTTGTTGATGATTTTACTCGATGAAGCTGTTTAGGCATGAGTTTGGCTAGATCTAGCTCTTCTTGAATTTCAGTGCCCACAGAGTCCTTACATCTCTTTCTAAAATGTTATCCATGCTTCCAATCTTAGGATATATGGTGTTGCTTAGGACATCATGTGCAAATCTTAAATTTTTATCTAGATTCTTAGTATTGAGACTTTTTACATTGTTACCAATGGTTATCTTTGTTAGCTATGAAAATAACTCTTTCCTATTTGTTGGCCACTCAAATGTCTACATTTCAATCATCGGAAGATTTAAGCATTCTTTGATGTTTTCAGAAGACATGTTTATTTCCCTATCTCCAATCTAAGACTTTTTGTAACACTTGGGGTGTTATAATGAGGAAAAAATTTTTCATTTTAGTATAGTGAGGAACTAAGGTGTTTAAAATCTACTCACGAGCAAATGGGTAGAGTTTGGACCATGAATTCTATAAATTTCAGCATTTGGTTATATAAAAATAATAAGAAAAGAAGAAAAGAACTTAAGTGGTGAAATTGAGCAAAAGCATGTTTGTGATCTATAAGGATGGCCAAAAATAGTCATCATATGTATTGTAATATGTGTAAAATACTAGTTTGAGCATTGGATGCAACTTGGAATATAAATCGCAATGGAGTCATTTATAGCAGAAAAATTTTGGTAAAAACAACTAATTAAGTGATTTTTAGAAATTTACCTCAAATGAAGTGGTGAATAGTATGAACAAGTCAAATTTCATGTATGAGATGTGTGGGAACTACTTATTACGATGTCCATAGTATTTTATATGAAATGAGACCATTAGTGATTCTTATAAGTGTGAATTTTGAATTCGAATAGCCTTTGTAATGAATGGGTTATAAATTGAGTTTGAAGCAAGAGTTAATTTCTTAAGTAAGCATTTTAGGACGATTAGGCATGAGACTAATGGAAGAATGAAATGATTAAAATTTTAGTGATGATGGATGAGAGAAAAAGTGGAAAATTTGGAAGAAAACTAAAGGAACACAAGTGTATATTATGAAAATATTGAATTTGAAATAACGTTCAACATAGACGTTGTAGATCATGAAATTATCTATCTAATGGAGGAAAAATCACTTGATTGTAATGTCATATGAGGAAGTTATGATAATACACAAAAACTATTCCAAATGACTAAAAAATAACCAGATTAATGAAATGGGTCAAATTTATTAAACTTTTTGACATATTTAGGGGCTGATTTGGAAAACATTCTTTATATGAAATTATATCTGTTGAAGTTATCTTTCCAATGCCTTAAAGATCAGGTAATTTGGATATCTTATGTAAATGTTATGATCAAATTACTAATACTATATCGGGACAAAACTTCCTTGCTGCGGCAAGGCTTCAGAAAACTATTTTTTTTGGCATACAGCTTATCCTTGTCACAGCAAGGCATTTTATTGCCATGGCAAAGTAATTTCTTACCACTGCATAACTTAAAAATTGCATTTTTTGGCCTGTCCAGCAAGTCCTTGCTGCGTCAAGGCTATTCCCTATTGCTGCAAGGGTCCTGTGGCGCATCGGAGCACTAGAAAAATGTGATGTTTTAAGCCCCAAACTCGTTCCATTTTGCCTCACTTTTGTCCTATTTTTTTCTTCTTACCTTGTCTTTGGAACCCTAAATCTATGCCATATGAAGTTGGAAAATTCTTTGCTTAGGTGGAAAATCACTTGCTTTTGTCGCTAGACCTAAGTTTCAATTGTTTAGATGGTGGGAGAAGAAAAAGGATTTGATTTTCTTCAATTGGAAGGTGCTATTTTGGGCCTTGAGCATGGATTCTTGTTCATTGATGACAACTACACTTGGATTTAAGGTAAGCTACTTTATCCCATCTGAAAATTTGGATTTTGTGTAAACTAGGGTTTTATGTAGTTTTCAAAAAAGTGATTTTTAGACGAAATTAATATGGGTAATTATGGGGAAAGTGAGTAATGGGTTAATTAGCATGAATTGGGAGTAATTTAGACTTGGAAATCATGATTTTTGGCTTATTAGGGTTTTATAAATAGTTACTTTTGAGGAATTTTATGAATTATGTGAAATTAACATGGGAAAATTGATTAATATCAAAATTATGATGTTTTGGTATTTGTATAGGGTGATTGGAGCTTGTGAAAATGGATATTCAACTATGACCTAGTTTGGGTTACCCAGGAAAATTATGTATGGGCTATGTAAGCCATAAATTTGTTGAATTAAAGACTTAATTGAGTTTTTTTAATGGTGTTTAAGTATTGATCATGTCATATAAAAAATAAATATGGCTGAGGCATGTTAATGGATTGACCATAGTATCTAGAAATTGTCCTTTATTGATTTGATGTTAATTTGGCAAAGTTGCCTTTCTAAATAAATGTCTTATTTGTATAAATAAGGTAAATTGAATATGGTTGGGAAGCTGTGGAGCTTGTGGCATTATGTAGAATAAGTCGTCAGCCAAGTAAGTAGGATTTTCTTTATATGTTTATGTTGTTAGATGGGGGATATACAATATCCTATTGATTGTATCTGGGCTTGTGTGTTTTGATTGGAAATAGTAAATGTCCCATATTTGATTGAGAATAATGATATCTGGTTTAATTACGGATAGTGGATATCCTTTGGGTTGAATTAATTATTGCTTGGTTTATAATGGAATATGCATCATTTGTTGGGGATAGATATTCCCTAATGTGGTTAGGAGTGAATGCTGTATATGATATGATAGTGAATAATATGATTGCAAAGGATGTACCTAGAATATTAGATACATGGTAATGTCAAGCATGGATTAAACATGTTTTGGATTCGAACATGGTATATCTAGATTATTCATGACTATTTTCTATTACATGCCTATGTGATATCCCACATTGCCTGGGTGAGGGAGGGAGTCCTGGGCTAAATATGTGGGGCTTGGCTGTGAAGGTGTACCCCATTTTGGGCGGGTGTACATGACGGGCTCGGTGACATTCCTTGTAAGGATGCATTGGGACAAAACTGTGCGGGCGTGTGCCCAAAGCGGACAATAGTGCACTGGAGCCCCGGGTTATTATAGTTGGTATCAGAGCCGACTCCCAATAGTTTGCAGGGGTGTGTACCATGAGAACATGGCAGCCATGAGGAGGGGTGGATGTGATATCCCACATTGCCTGGGTGAGGGAGGGAGTCCTGGACTAAATATGTGGGGCTTAGTTGTGAAGGTGTACCCCATTTTGGGCGGGTGTACATGACGGGCTTGGTGAGGTTCCTTGTAAGGATGCATCGGGACAAAACCATGCGGGCATGTGCCCAAAGTGGACAATAGTGCACTAGAGCCCTGGGTTGTTACAGCCTACTTACTGAGTTTGCTAGGAACTCACACCTTCTTATTTTATATTTTTAGCTGATAGGTTAAGCAATTAAGCCAAGGAGGATAGTAATTATGTTGACATAATAGAATTAGAATTGGAATCCCATTGTATGTGTATAATTGTAATTAATAATTTTAATTGTTGTATAATGATAAATGAAGTATGTAAATGATGTGTATGGAATTGTAGTGGCTTGTCAAATTAGTATTGTGGATGAATTTCATGTTAAGTTAGTAGATTTATTGTCATCATGATTTAACCCAGATCTTGGGCTATGGGAATGTGGGTATGTGTGTTTTAAAAATTATTTCATTGATTTATTTAAAGTCAATGTATGGTATGATTGTACAAGTTTGAATGAATGAAATTCACATAAGGCTTTGCCAAATTTAGGGTAGTGCACCCTACCCTAAAAGTGGGTAAATTCTGGTGAAATACAGTGCAAAATGGTAAGTCATGCCTCAAAAGGCGAGGCATAATAGAATGGTAACAAAGCCTAGAACTTATTTGTGTGATAAGTCCTACTCATTTATGTGAGAGCACTAAAACCCATAATTATGATGGCAATGAGTAATAGAAAAAAATAAGAAATGACACGCCAATAGGAATTTGTAACAATATTAAGTTAAAGAATAAATTCAAGGTGTGAGTAATGAATAAAGGGCATGTAAATGCAAATTGTGAAGGGAATTGATTATGCATAGTTGATGTAAATAATATATGCATTTGAAAGATATTGCATGAATGCTACTAAGATAAAAGGAAAATAATAGTGTTGCGATAGTACATTTGTAAATTATGGATGATGAAGTATGAAATGATTATAAATATATCGTGATGTGTGGAAAAATTGAAATGAGTAATGATACTGATAACAAATGTATGTTATGCTTAGAGTAGCATAGGGAAGTGTGGTGGTGCATTTGAAGGCGTAAAGGCTATTATCTTGCAATGTATTTGAATTAGACTAATGAAACCGTGAAGTTTTGTGAATAGTATTAGATTTACTTAAGTGCTTTATGGTGGAATCATTGGATTCCTTTGGTCAAAATGGGTATGCTTAAGTATGCTTGAATAACTCTGCTTGTAAGCATGTGATTTGAATAAATTAGCTTGTGTGCCATGATTGTGTGCTAATTGACATTTAGTTTCATTATAGTTAGATTGAAATATATTTATTGATAATGTGATTAACAAAATTATTTATTCCTCTATATAGTTAATATTGGATATTTTTATGAGCTTCATCTACTTTGGTTAATATATTTTGGCTTTAATTTAGTCTGAATTGGAGTTTAATAATTTGATTATGAATTTGAGTTTAGCAGTTAGATTAAGAATTTGAGGCATGATGGGATTGACGATGTTTCATGAATTATAAGCGCATGCTTGAAATTTGAATATCGATATCATTTATGTAAATGTGGATTTAGATGCTTATTAGGATATTAATTGTAAATATTTGGGATTGGTTATTTGTTATAGTACCATTGGTATGTAATTGGGTATGGTTAATTGATTGAGGTTTGGATATTGATTAGTTGATTGACATTTAAACATTGATTATTTGATTAAGGTTTGGATATTTGACAATTTGACTGAGGCTTGGATGCATGGCTAAGGTACATGCTTTGATTTGGATGCCTCTTAGAACATGATTGATATGTATGTGAGGTTTGGATGATTGCCAGGGTGGCTACTTGGATTATTTGGGATCCCGCCCTTGATAGGGCTTTATTTGTTTGCTGCCGCTTTAAATGGCGAAGAGGCCTAATTAGCCTATTGTGTAGGACTTCTTTGCTTATTTAGTAGGTGTGAATGATGAAGTTGCAGTTCCTTGGTTGCAGTAATGCCTCAATACCATAGATGATATTGATTGTGTTGTCATGGATTTAGTAACATTTGTAGCTAAAATTGTATGGATGAACCAGATCACACCAAAGTTGTAAGCCCATCAAGTCCTTTTGGTTT
>JAYJMB010088635.1:0-19114 GCA_036873735.1 Pouteria campechiana | reverse complement strand
TATATCTTTGTGTGTGTGATTTGATATAAGCGCTTGTAGTGAAGTGGTTTGGTGCGGAGGGCTTTTTAGCCACACGATTGAGCGTTGATACTCTTAGTCGTTCACAAAACCAGACACCCCTTCCTAACCTACTCACAACGCTCTTCTTAAGACCCATCCTCTCTCTAGCAACTAGGGCTGCCCAAAAATGTAGTCTCTCTCTCTCTCTCTCTCTCTCTCTCTCTCTCTCTCTCTCTCTCTCTCTCAGCCCTCACCCTAGGTGATTCTTCCCCTGGCACTGCTAGAAGCCCTCGCTTGGTCATTTCGCACAGCACCCGATGAGTTCCCCCCCCTCCCTCTCTCCGTTGCTGTCCCCAATCTGCGCTGCCAATCACTGCACCACCTCAAGAAGAGACGACTCGCCCTCTATCTCCAGTGCCTCCCCGATTTAAGCTGCCAATCGTCGCACCACCCTAAGAAGAGATGACTCACCCTCTATCTTTGGTGCATCCTTGATCTGTGTTGCTAGTCGTCGCGCCAACTCTAGGAGCCTCCAGAGTCCTGTTTCTCATCTGCCTCATTCCTCCAAGAAGAGATGACTCGCTCTCTCTCTGGTGCCTACCCGATCTGCGCTGCCAGTCAACCCAGTGAACCATCGGAGCTTGGATTGAACTAGAGCTATAGAGGCATCGGCGTTAGTGTCCGTTGGAGCTCCATCGGGCTCCAATGGTCCTATCTCCAACTATCCTGATCTAGCTGTAGGTTAGTTTTCATTCAGATTTGGTTATCTCACATACGTTTTGTAATTTTTTTTATTAAACACTTGTTAGCACTTATCTATAACTTATTTTTTCTCACAACATGATGGTCTTTTAGAAATAAGGAAGCAATACATTGAAGAGCCTTCAACAGAAGAGAGATGAATTCTGAGATATTGAGAGATCAAAGAAAGCCATCTTTGTCACACGCAATGGTCTCCCTTTCTTTGTCATCTCTCCTTCATTGTTAAAGCCAGTAGCTCGTCTCTCTTCTAACTATAGTTTACCTAACCATACATACAAACTTGCCAGATTTCGCTGGCCTAATGCACCTTGTTTTCTCTTTTAGGTATGGGTATTTCTTTATATCCATTGTTTTTGACTTAGATTATCATACAACAATACGGATCTGTACATTATCCAACAAAAGTAAAATGTGTATGTTCCAAAATAAAGTTGTAATTAATCCGACATTCAAGGGCATGGAAACTTATGCTGAAAAAATGAAAATTTGAGTGGTCTCTTCCAACTCTGTTTACTTTCTCTAACTCACATGAATAACCTATTTTTTAGTCAAATGCGAGATAACCTGTTTTGAACAAGAATAAAATTCTATTCCAAGGCAGAGTTGGTCTTTCTAGACCAAGAAAACACCTTTGCTCTACTGCAATTAAAGAAGCTTTTTATTTTATTTTATTTCGAACTTGGATCACTGATTCTCATCAATCCTGCAATCTCTCTTGTTGATTTTTAATGTGAAACAAAAGTGCAGTCTGAAGCCTGTTATTTTCATTAGTTATTGTAATAGTTAGGCTTTCAATTTTCATGAATATCAGTCTTGATTTGTTCATGAGATGGAGTTGAAACTGGAATTCTGGACGGTTCTTACAGAATCGCTTATAGATATTTTTGTTCCTTCCAGCAAAAAACAATTTTTGTACATTGAATCACATGGATTGCATATGTTTTCATCAACACCAAGATTTGATGATGAAATTAGTTCATTTTTACTCTTTGTTGCCACTTCTTGTTAAGGATTCTGATTAATCTTCTTTTGTATCAAGTGAAAATCAACATCCTTTGATGATAACAGCTCAGGTCTCTTTCAAAGATCCTATTATGACTGCAATAAGATACAAAGAATTCCTGAAGGATTAGACATATCTTACTAAACTTAACCTAATTTTTAAGGTTTTTTCAGATAAAAGAAGTTCCTAATGCATAAGTGCCATGTTATTTATTTATGCAAACATGAATACAGGTTGCTGCTTATGACAAGCAGTAGAAGAAGATGGCTTTCTTTGATCCCTCAACTCAAAATCTTGAATGTGAGATGTTGTTGGATTCACAGCGATGAGATTTTGGATGTTTCCCACTTTTCATGTAATGAGAGTTTGGGTCTGTATAAGAGTCTGCTATATATCAAAAGCACAAAGGATATTTCTACTCCTAAACTGAAGAGTTTTACCATTGAAAATTGTATGGTTTCTTCCCTGAAGATTTTTGCTTCGAACCTATTGTATTTAAAGTGTAGTGATAATATTGTTAGTGAATTATGTATCAAGAATCTCTCCATACTTTTAGATGCAATGGTTGTTTGGAATAAGGGGTGGGGTTTGAGTATTCATGCTTGATGTGAGGTCATCTGGGAGCTTGGCTCAACTTGATCTAAATCTAGGCTTGTTTGTGTGATATTGTGAGCACGTTAAATTGTTTATGTGTGGTATTGGTAACAAGTTAAATTGTTGTTATACAAAAGATCATGTATATGCATGTCTTTAAGAGTGAATAAATAATCCAAGTAATCTAGGCTTTGCTCTGTTTGAGCTTGAGTTCAAAATTAGGCATGACCAATCTAGCTCGAACTCAAGATTGGCAGGTCAACTTTGAACCATGCTCGGTACAGCATTAATGCAAGTCAAACTTATACTAGGAGAAACTTGACTTGGCTCATTTATGGATCTGATGTGAATATTGAGACAATTTTAATAATTTATATTTGTTGAGGGCATTTCTGACATGTTTTCTTCTTTTCTTTTTCATTTTCCTTTTCTCTTTCCTTATGCCGTTTTGGTGTTTTCTATACACTTTAAATATGAACTGTAGGTTTGATTAGTGGCCATCATTGTCAAAATAGCCATTGTTGCCATTATTCAATACTGATTACAGACCAATCTGATTGCACATCCCAACATCTCTATAGGACTGATTTTTTTTTTTTCAAATCGTGTGGTTGCATAGATGATGAGTTGTAATGGTGATGGAAGCCGTGAATCAGATGATCTGCCTTCTACCTGTTTCTTGTACCAGCTCAAGGGGGTTGAGGTTAGATGGTTAGAAGGAACCAATGGTGATAAGAACCTCATAAAGTTTCTGCTCAGGAGTGCTATGGTGTTAGAGAGAATGATTGTTAATGGCTCTACAGTGGAGCTTGGTTGACATAAGCAGAATGAAATCAGCCGGAAGCTGCTAATGTTTCCGTGAGCTTCGGCAAAGATGTTAATACGCTTCTGGTAATACTATTGCTTGCGAGCTGCTTCTGTTTAGAGTTTGTTATTTAAAACTCCCGTTGTTTGAGTCTTTTTAATTTTGCAAAAGGTCAACAGGTTTTGGTGACTCTTTTCAATATATGGCAGTTTCTGGTTTCTTATTGAGCATCATATTCCCTAGGTTGGCAACCATTTTGTCATTTTAAATACTTATTCTACTTCTGATCGAATACGTGCTTAGATGGCAGATTATCATCTCACTTCTCCACCATGTCAGTAGTAGTCTCTTTGCGTTCTGTGCTCACATCATCTGCTTGCTCCACTGTTGGGCAATTCACTTCTAACAAGTCTATGAATTGATTGCGATAATGAAAGAAAAAAAACCTACAAGTGATAAATTAAAATACTAATAAGTGTATTAAATGTGTTTAAGGTATATTTTGATGGACACATACTAGAGGGCTTCTCCACTTTTCGTGGTTTGCTTTTCAAAGGGAATCTAGACAAAGGGGAGAAAAATGCGTTAATTGTTTTATTACTACATAAATACACACTCAGTTGAAAGGTGTAACCAGGATGAGAGATGCGGTTACAGAATTGGAAATGTCATCTTCAATTTTTTTTTCCATTTTTTTTTTCACCATCTAGGATTCACATAGGTAATGGCCCTCATCATCTGCCTCTAGGTTGCTCAAAATGCTCTCTCCCTCTGCCATTCGCCTCCTAAAATAAATATTTTTTTATGAAAAGATAAATTATAATGATGAAATATATAAAATAATAAAAAATTAGAATTGTTAAGTACCTAAAATATCATACTATATTAAAAGATGTGGAAAGAAGGCTAAAAAATTTATACTCCTTTTCCATCTTACCGTTATAGGTTTAAAAAATCTATCAATTATAAAGATGGTACTCCTTTGGCTACTGAATGTAAATGTTTTGGAGTCCTTTGCTTGGAAAGGATTAAAACTGAAATTTTTAATCGTTTTAGATACTTTTTCCTAATTTATGATATAATTTATCAAATTTCCATTTGGACCGTAACTTAGGGTTAGGTTAGGTCAACTTGGAGTGAATTCAATCCTAATTCTTTTTTTGTAATATATACTTTTATCATGCCAAAAATTATCTTAATCGAAATTCTTGGTGGGACATAATAAATATAAATTTGTACTTATATATAGATTTTTATTTTATTTCCAACATAACTTTCTGATTAAAATAACAATTAATATCTTACCCTAACTCGTTAACTGATGCTCCTATAAGAATAGAAGAATTAAATTTATTTAATGTAATAATATATACTTAAACTATTGAATACAAGGCATAAGGAAAATAAATATTTTAATGAAATTTTAATAAATGTGTAAATCAAGCAATTTATGGGTGCAGAATCTATAACAGAAATATAAATTTATATTTATCCTTGTGCTATTGTAACTAGGATTCCATAAAGTTTAAGGTCGGAGTTTTAATCTTATTTATAAAGCTTTTGGGTTTAATCTCATTCTTTCATCTTGAAATTTGGAAATCAGCCAAACAAAAATTGAATACGAACACTCACAAGTTAAACGATGAAATCGGTTAAACCATTTCTGCTGATCCACCAGTTAAGAAACCATGAAATCCTTTCAACCAATGTAATCCACAACCATTACTTCATGAACTGCGCTGAACGATCATTGCAGTCTCGCATGTTTTTATTGACTGTGTTTTTCTTGGGTATTACATGATTACTCTGGAAATATAGTATCACTAACCAAGCAGCCTTCTGCATGCGGCATGAATACTCTTAGGCCTAGAATTGCAGTCTTCTTTCATGATACCCATTTGATGTGCCTTCAAAGGCCATGGCAGGTACCCTCATCCTATTTCTGTTGTCTGTCCTTGTCATTAATTTTGCATGCATCTGCCATCTGATATTATGAAATATTATAACAATGAAGCACCCAAGGGGGCTAATTAATTGTCAAGGGAAGTCATCCAATAGGAATGTTGCTAAGATGAAGGATATTTCAAGAGAAAGAAAGGAATAAACTAGCTCTGAAATCCACCAGTTTAATCATCGACACCTGATCACATCCAGTGGTGATAAAACTCCAAAACAAATCTACAATTTGTAGTTCTGAATCATAACTTAGCAAGCTCACATCACAAAATTCTGGGTCAATGATTCAAAATTGTACACAAATTATACAAAGTCTTGATCTTCTGGTGGAGAGTTTCTTCCATGGCGGGAAGCCGGTTTGACTCATCACTTGAGACTTTCTCCACAGGAATTCCTGTCCAAGAAGAGACAATGTGTTGGATATCTGCTTCAGTCATAACAGGCCCTCCATCACCAGCCTCTCTCTCTCTCTGCTTTCGTCTTCTCTTTTCATTTGTCTTTCATGGCCGAGATTCTAGCCTTCAGTTCCATCTCCAGGCTACGCAGTTACCCACCCTGTCAAGAATTTACAGAATTATGCACATGATGCATGAGCAAGCAGATTGCACTCAATCTATGTTATTGAAAAAGCAACTCTCAGGGACTCAGAGAATTGGTAAGTTTTGGATATAAATTTTGATACATGACTACCTAAGAATAAGAGCCCAGCTGGATTTTTTTCCAAAAGAACCAATTGAGAATTTTGTTCCCTTGACAGTGCACAGCGTAGAGTGCTTGAGAACTTTAGTCTTCAGCTAATGTACAGAGTCTATCTGATGGTTCAAATTATAATTCATCGCAAGTATACGAACATGTAGCAATATAGTATGCAATGCAAGGGTCAATTCCATAGAGAACAGTCAAACTGACTTAATTAATTTTAGTTACTTAATTATCATAACCTTAAAAAGAATGTATTTCTAACTAAACAAACTTGGAATAATGTTTGGTATAATTTCAGAATTTCAGAAACTTAAAAAATAAAAGTAAATCAATGGCTAAATATAGTGTAGAGATATTAGCAAGATGAAGAAGTCTAGGGATCCAATTTCACCACTAAATGATACTCCTTTACCAATGAAATGTTGGACTTAATGCCTTACGTGGGTTTGTTCTTTCAAAAGTAAAATTATTACTTTTAGGTGTGCGGGTTTAACTTAAGTGCTTTTTCTGATTCCAATTAACTATAGTGTGTAGCATAATTGAAGTGGAAACTTATTAAACTCAAGAATGTAAGGACTAAAATAGAATGGTTTAGCATATGATATTTACCTTAACCTTCTAAGAATATAAGAACTAAAATAGAATGGTTTAGCATATGGTATTTACCTTAACCTTCTAACCTTCTTATTTAAAGGAACTCATGGTTTAGCGTATGATGTGTACCTTAACTATGCTTTGATAATTAATCTAACTTATAATATTGGTGATCAAGCAATAAAATAAATTAAATCATTGCAAATAACATCATGAATGAAATAAAATTATATAGCATTAATAATATCTAAGAATCCATAACAAAGAGTATCAAAAGGGGATATATCTTCACTCAAGAAAAAGAAATTTAGTTCATAAGAGAAAAAAAATAATACCCTTAGACAAGATAATAACAATAAAGAACAACTTATCTTTTTCTTCTTTCTCACTTGTAATTTCTTCTTCTTCTCCACAAAAAATCTCCCAGAAAAATAACTCCAAACCCCAGAGAAAAACTCCTAAAAACCAAAGTGAAAAGAATCCCTAAAAAACCCAAAATTTTTGCTTAAAAACCCCTAAAATATGCAAAGCAAAAAATTCATAAAAATTACTGGCCCACCACTGGTGCCGGCTTCCTGCCCACCTGGTGGTTGTCTTTAGCTGTTCTCTTTTTCAAACTTTGAGCTTCTTCTTTTCCATTCATTTTTCTTTTTTTTTCATCTTCAAGGCACCTAAAAAATCTAACAAATGAGCATTAAATTCATTTAAAAGAGATAATAATTTGTAAATAAATAAGCTTAAACATGTGTATTATAAGTAAATGAAGTACACTAATCAAATACTCCCTAATTTACTTATTTGCTCGTCCTTGAGTAAAATAGAAAAAAACCTCAAAAGGCGTAACTATAATATAGCTACAACACACAAACTTACAAATGACACAATGAACATTGATTTCTGTCATTAATCAAAAACCTCCATAAAATAAGCATAGACAGAAAGAGCTATCAAGATATCACATATGTCTTTTAATTTTTAAACTGAGTCTTTTCCTTTCCACCTTAGATTCCATGTGCACGTGCAAAAATTATAACCAATTCAATCTACATCTTTAAATACTTATATTTATTTAAGCAATTGAGTAATACATATTCAATGCAACCATGAGAACTTACAAATTAAACCAAAGAGACTACTTTTAGATGAGCACTTTTTTCTATTTTTGTGGGCTTTTTTAGATGAGCATTTTTCTATTTTTGTGGGCTCTATTACTATCAAATTCCTCATATTTTTATTTTTGATGATATTTTATTTTTGAATTTGATCTCCCCTATTACTTGGGCTATATTACTATCGCACCCCCAAACTTATTTTTTTCCTAAATCATAGAGATGTGTTCTCCCCAATTGTTAGAATTGTATTACTAACATACCCCCAAACTTGTTTTCTTTCTTATTTATAAAGATGTGATTCCCCTTATTAACAAAAGTTTTTACTCTTATTATTTTTAATCTCATCTAATGCTTGTCTTGATATAGTTACAATGCATTCTAAAATCAAAATTGAATCATGCATACTTAGTCTCCTAAACTCATGCTAAGATTCAAAGATGTAAAAAGAAAAGTTTAATTCACTGTGATTAATGTGTACAAGGAATCTATAATAAATTAGACTAAGGATCAAGTCAAGCATTGTAAACATAATAATTTCTATCTTTTTCAACCTAACTATTGCAAAATATCACATAGATGTCATTGGTTTTAGATAATGACTCTGATCAATGTTCAAAACACACAATTTAATCCAAACACTTAGTATAAAAATTTAAACATAACAACTAGACTAGTCAAACTAGATTAACCAACTAAACACACAACACACGACTAAACAAACTGCAATAATCCCCAAACTTACAAAGACATCCATAAATAAAAATAAAATGCTAAACACCCCAAAACTTAAACATAACATTGTCCTCAATGTAAAATAATAAAAGAATTTTAAGATCAAGGGCTTCCCTGGATAAAGTGCATCCTCATCCTTTTCTTTTGGAGCTAGCTTGGCATCATCTGAAAGATAATTATGTTCCTCTTAAAACTACAACATGAACATCCCCCTTTGAAAATACAATTACTTTTCCTTTCTGAAGATAGAGTTTCTCCTTTTGCAAATCATAGAACTAAAAATTTAAAACAATATATCCTAATAGTAAAGAAAATAAATAAATAACTAAGTTAAATGCTAAGAAAACAAAGAAAGTTTAGAAAAAGCTTGGGTTGTATCCCAAGAAGTGCTTAATTTATAGTCTCAACACAACTATGGCCTCCTCTCTTTGAAACGAAATTTAGTTTTTCTATGTTTTGGTTCTTTGCAACTTGGTAGTGGTTTGGAAAATGTCGATGCTCCCAAAACATTGTTGAATGATGCAATATCTTCTAATTCATCTCCTTCAACTGTGTTTATGGGATCTCTTGAAAACTCCTCTATAATTCCATCCATTTCATCTATCTTAAAGTCATTTTTATTATCATTGAATAACTCTATCTCCTTGAAAATATCACACTTTACAATATGGTCTTTGAATTGCATGAGCGTGTCCTCCTCCATACCTATAAAAGAAGAAGAAATAATCACTGAAAAGCATAAATCACTACCTATAGATGCATACCTTAAAAAATTTGGCAATTGCTCCAGTACAAATTTTTCTTTAATCTCCTTATTTTCTGAGCCTTCATTAGAATTTTCAGTCAGCTCACTGGCTTTTTCTTATGGGAAAGCATCTAACGCTAGAATTGCTTATTTCCATCATAAGGTTTTTCAAAAACTTTTTTTAGCTCCAAATGCTTAAGAAATGGAATAGGTGGATCATAAAGTAGTGGTGGCTTATATTCGAGTGAAGGGTTAAGAATTGGAGACATAAATCTCCTTGCATTCACCTCCTCCTTATCAATTGCAAAGACATTGGAATTGTTAATCACATCACCAACTTTATCATATATTATCTTATCATCACCCATTATTGTGATTGCTTTCATTTGCTTAGGCTGACATGATAGCTTTCTAGATGTGTGACTTTGCATAGCCTCTGCAATTTGCCCCAACTAAGTCTTTATCATCTTCATGGATGCCTCCACATTTTGGAATCTTGCTTCAATATTTTAAAACCTTGTTTCATTGTTTTGGAACTGAGTCTGGGCTGCTTAAATGAAACTCTACAATGTTTCTTCAAGAGTAGGCTTCTTTGATTAAAAACATGTTTTAGATTGAATCTAATTCGAATCATTGTTCAATGAAAAATTGGGTTGACTTCTCTAACCAGGATATAGATCATCAAGGGGTGGTTGGTTATAGAAATTTATCACATTAACTTGTCCTAAAAATTTTGCAAAACTTTGCCTAGAAGGACAAGCATTGTATAAATGACAAAAAATACTACAAATAGGATATACCTTAGTGGGAATTAGTTATTTCTGGTTCATCACCATGGAGCATATCATATTCATTTGCTTAGCAAGCTCCGACATCTGCATAGAAAGCTCAATGTTAGAATTTAATTCATAAATTCTTTTGGACTTACCTCTAACACTCATTTGTTGTGAGTTTGCTCCAAGCATCTCATACAGTTTATATGCCTCCCATCTATTCTTCTTCCTCGAAATCACAACTCAAAAAAAAGAAAAAAAATCAAACAACTAAAAATCCTAAACAAAATACTACCCTGAAATAGAAAATTTGTAACTAAATTAATCAAATCAATTTGGAACCATTCCCCAGCAACAACGCTAAGAACTTGATGGTTCAAATTATAATTCCTCACAAGTATATAAATGTATAGCACTATAGTATGCAATGCAAGGGTTGATACCATAGAGAATGATCAAACTAACTTAATTATTTTTAGTTACTTAACTATGCTAACCTTAAAAATAATGTATTTATAATTAAACAGACTTAGAATAATGAATGGTATAATTTTAGAATTTCAAAAACTTAAAAGAATAAAAGTAAATCAATGGCTAAATATAGTGCGGAGAGATTAGCAAGATGAAGAAGTCTAGGGATCTGATTTCATCACTAAATGATGCCCCTTTGCCAATAGAATGTTGGACTTAATGCCTCACTTAGGTTTATTCTTTCAAAAGTAAGATTATTACCTTTAGGTATGTGGATTGAAATCAAGTTCTTTCACTTATTTCAATTACTTATGGTGTATAACATAATTAAGGTGAAAACTCATTAAGCTCAAGAATATAAGAACTAAAATAGAATGATTTAGCAGATGGTATTTACCTTAACCATCTATCCTTCTTATTCAAGGGAGCTCATGGTTTAGCATATGGTATGTACCTTAACCATGCTTTGATAAGTAATCTAACTTATAGTATTGGTGATCAAACAATAAAATAAATTAAATCATTACAAATGACATCATGAGTGAAATAAGATCATATAGCATTAATAATATCCAATAATCCATAATAAAGAGTATAAAAAAGGGTTACATCTTCACCCTAGAAAAATATATTTAATTCATAAGAGAAAATAAAATAACTCCCTTAGACAAGATTTAGAGTCTCATAGGATGGCTTAACCCAAGAAGGAAGGGTTAAATTGGGTAAATAAAAATTTATTGCTTAACTCTCGTTGGATCATTTTCCTCTTTTGTGGTTACGTGTGGTGTGGCATAGGATAAATAATAAAGATAATAAAATGTATGAAGAGTAAAGCAAATACTTACACACACACACACACACACAGAGAAATAAGACAAATTTTATAGTGATTCAAGACCCCATCCCTACATCCACTCTTCCAAGGTCACCAACTCATTATACCTTGGATTCCACTATACCTCGTACAATGGAATCCATAAGTCTCCCCAATATTTTTTCTGGATTCCAGCTCCAGGGGGCATAAACACCAATGTTCCTGACACGCTTCAGGTTTTATGAGTTTAGCAGGAAACTCACCCGTTTCAAATATAATAGGTAAACTTGGTAGTTTTCTCGAGCTCACTACCAACTCACTGGTTTCAAAGCTCACTAGCAAACTTGATGGTAATCTAGAGATCACCAACAACTCATTACAATGTGGTTTATCGAGTTTACCATAAATTCTCTAGTTTTTAGATTTACCAGAAAACTATTACACATTTAAGCACAAGGAAAATATGTCTTTTTTAACTCTATCAATACATAAAGATCTTCATAAAATATAAAGATCATGGCCATAGAGATAAGTAGATTTAAGCTTATGGAAGATAGATGATGGTTTAAGCTATTGGCCATGCGTGGAAGGATTTTCATCAAGTTGATCGCATTTGTAATAGGTTCCTTCACCACCTTCGAATCATCCCGCTTCTTCTCCTTAAATATCTTCTTCAAAATCTTGACCGTTAGAGAAGATGAAATCCATTGAATGCAGAGACAAGACCAACATTGATTGAATAAGACTGTTTGAGTTTTCTGCCATTAAAGTCCTAGTCTTTCTACTTTATCTTGAGCTGCTGCAATGCCAATCAGAAAGGAGGATGAGCTGTGATAAATGTGTTCCTCATTTAATTCATTATGACCTTGAAAAGCTTGCAGTGCTGCTTATTACAAAAAATGATGACTAGTGTAAGTCTGCATAATGACAGCTCGAATGCAGATACCATTTGTGTGCTAGTCACATAAACTAATTCTCTTTTGGCATATCATGACCTCTCTCTATCTGCATTTATCTACCGTAAGTTGTAAACAAATTGTTCCAATGTTTGTCTGTCAAATGAACTTCTAAAAGAATGATTTATTTGTTAAGTAGCAGATGAACTTTGACGCAGATAAAGTTACACTAACTGATCGATAAACACTTCCTTATCTGCCATAATTCCTTCAGAAGATTATCTGTTGATCAATCCTTCATGTATATGTTTTGTTTATTGAAGATAACAAACTAACTTTGAATGGCACTGATGAAGATGATTTGATCAATTGACAAAAAGTTCCCTTAATATGAACAAATGAAGTAAGATATGCTTCCTTTGGTTTTCATCGTCTATTGGAGGTGACAGACAAAGTTTTCTCATTCTTGCACTAATAGACGAAGTGTAATTTTCTTCTTTTGTTCCTTATCATCTATTGAAAGTACCAGATGAAGCTAACGTCAATTTGCTTAAATAGACAAAGTGTGGCATTCGTCTGGTGTAAGCAATAGACAAAGTGTGTTCTACTTTGTCTTGGATAGAATACTTTGCATGTTGCATTTGTTTGTTGTAAGTTGTAGATGATTGTGTCTTTATCTCTTGTAGCCTAGTTTGATCCAAGTAGCTCTTTGTCTGTTCAGTTTTGTCTATGCTCATAGTATAGTAATTACT
Organism: Pouteria campechiana; assembly: GCA_036873735.1. Taxonomy (NCBI): domain Eukaryota; kingdom Viridiplantae; phylum Streptophyta; class Magnoliopsida; order Ericales; family Sapotaceae; genus Pouteria; species Pouteria campechiana. Next base: position 6,403 of record JAYJMB010088635.1, on the reverse strand, counting down.
TCATCTTTCGCTTTAGATGAACTTTGTCTATTGTAATAGAGGACCTTTTGATTTGAAGATGAGCCAAAGTTCTTTAGCTTTTCTGCATACTTCGAGCAATAAAAGGGGTTTGTTCTAGTAACTTCCATGTCTCTTCAATATTGATTTATCTATCTTGGCTCAACTGAAGTTGCATTCCCTTCTATTAAGCCTTCTTATCCTTAGACAAATCCTTTCTTTAACTTTGTTGATTAGACAAAGTCTCTTTTCTTATGCCTAGACATTTGGGTGGCTACTTCTTTGTCTTTCTTCATTTTTTTGTCAAGCCTTAAGTTGCTTCTTCATCCTTATGCTTTATCTTGGACAGACTTTGATCAAATCAAGTAGATAGTCTAAATTTCTTGGATGTAATTTAAGCTCTCTAATCATGGCTTCTTTTTTTAATTTATTATTTTACATATGTTTGTTGATATTTTCTCATTGAATTTGACAGACAATGCAAGCTCGTTGTAGCACATCTTCGAAGTCTTATTTGTCTCCCATTGCTTTTGTTCGTGGAAGCTTCTTTTGGACACTTGCAACCTTTCTTTGTTTCTTGTCTTCTGCTTTCTTCTTCTTCTTCTTTCATGAATTTCATCAATTTAGCTCCTTTGGAATGTAGCATATAGTTGTGGCAGTTTATTACAGACGATCATTATCCTGCACTTGAGCATGTCTACACTTTCTACGTTGTTAGTTTTCATATAATATCAAAATGTATTTTATCCTCATATGATTGTCACATTTTATAAAGCAAAAATAATATACATTTTCATTAAATGCATAATATGAAAGCTCAAGTAATTATGATGCTTAATATAATTTAGCAGATTTATGCAATACATATTAATTAATATTTATGATGTGCGCGCTATAAAGTGGAGGCTGTATGCTTATATAATTAATCATTTACGGTTATGTATTTATGTTAATTAACTGTTATTAATTCATAACTATATATGATCATTAGAGATCTAAGCATAAAAGTTTATAAGTTTTATTATTATTAAAATTATATATAATATAATCCAAACAAAGATGATAATAATGAAGAACATCTTTTCTCCTTTATCTTTCTTACTTGCAATCCTTTCTTCTTCTCCATGAGAAATCTCCTAGAAAAATAGCTTCAAACCCCAGAGAAAAACTCTTAAAACCAAATTGAGCTAAAAAACCCTAACTTTTTACTTAAAACCCCCCAAAAAATGCAACGTAGAAAATTCATAAAAATTTTTGGCCCACCACTGATGCCGGCTTGCTACCCGGCTGGTGGTTATCTTTAGTCTTGGCACCATCAGTACCTAGGGGGGACCGGTGGTGTCGGCTGACTGTCTTGACTTGTGTTGATTTTTCACTCCATTTTTTAGTTGTTTTCTTTTCCAAACTTTGAGCTTCTTCTTTTTCATTCTTTTTCTCTTCTCTTTCTATCTTTAAGACACCTAGAAAATCCAACAAATTAGCTTTAAATTTAGCTAAAAGAGAAAAGGATTTGCAAATAAATAAGCTTAAACATTTGTAATATAAGTGAATGAAAGTCACTCATCACCATGGCCATGTAAACAAGATTCAAATCATGGGCTCTATACTGGACAATAAACATTGCAAATATCTTTTCAGATTCCTATCTGTGGATAGCTTCATTTTTCTCTTTGGTGGTCTGTCTCAGCTCCTTTTTGAGCTCTCTGGCTTCATTAGGAAGCTACCATAAACACAAAAAATAAGTTACTATTTAGTATGTAAAAGAACTGAGGAAATATTAATAAAGAAAAAGAGACCAACACTTGTGCATGACGAAGCTGAACACAAGAACCAGCCTTATTAATCAAGGCAATTGCTTTATCAGCAAGAAAGCGATCCCCTGAGGATTTGTATTGTCTCATCCATTGATGGCTTAGGCACCTTTACTATCTAGGATCATAAGTCATTATTAGGAGGCATTAACCAACAAAGAACCACAATAAGTAATGTTACTGAGTTTTGCATCAACAGAAAATATACAAGAACTTGGTTTGTCTATCTTTACAGGTTTAGAATGGATGATTGATAAAATTGACCCAAAATGCCAAACCGCACATCAAACAGGCTTAATATGCTAGCAACAACTATTCCTGAGTTCAAAATGAATATGCATTAAATGAAAAAATGGAATGGAAACCATGTACCACATATAATTCGTTTGTTCATGATGGAATCCATTTCTCATTAGAACTCGAAACTTGTGCTACACATTGGAAGGAGGAACTACTTCACCTCTACATCATGAATTCAAGACTACATTGTTTGATTGTGGTTTAGTCACTTGGTGGCATAAGAGGTTGCTAGGTTGAAATGAGGCTATGTTGGGATTTTTCCAAGTTGACTGGTGCTGAATTGGATTGAAACATCTGAATTCAGGAACACTAGCACAATGAATTTTTGCATCAAATATTGCTTCCTAAACTATTATCATCAAAGGATGTTGATTTTCGCATGATACAAAAAATGATTAATTAAAATCCTTAACATGAAGTGGCAACAAAGAGTAAAAATGAACTAATTTCATCATCAAATCCTAGTTTTGATGAAAACATATGCAATCCATGTGGTTCAATGTACAAAAATTGTTATTTGCTGGAAGGAATAGACATATCTATATGAGATTCTACAAGAACCATCAAGAATTCCAGAAACAATTTATTCATGTGAGTTGGACCAAGCAAGCTAAGCAAAGAAAGTAAACAAAGTTTGAAAAAATTACATGAAGTGAAAAGTCAATAACCAGGGTTGCCAATGACTTAATAAACAAACTAGACAATTTACAGGTAAGATTAAATACCTCACAGGAAGATGTGCATATGCTATTGATTTGACTATATTAAGCAAAGTCAAAAGCAGCACAAGAATACTAAAGCAGCCCAAAATCCATTGATGAGAATGGTCCAGATGTTAGATACATAATTGCAAATAGCTATTGCCCCAAAAGTAGCATAAGAAGAAAAATTATCACAAAAAAGTACAATAATCACTCTGTTGTGGTGTTCAGTCTTATGCTTAAGTATCAACATAATGCCTTTGTACTTCTCTAATTCTTCATATAGCTTTCCCAGTCTTTCATTTTCTTCCTTCAAATGCCTAAGATGGTATACTTCAACCTTCCACTTCTTAATTATTTATTGTTACTTATTCTTAAATTCACACTCTCTGTTAGTAAGTGGTGGATCTACCCAATGGAAGTATCCATAGGCTTGCGGCCTCTCCTATTAACACATTAATCAATAAAAAATAAATCAATAAACATAATTATTTCAACTGTATAAAACTCACAATTGTACCAACTAAATACATTTATGACTAACTCACAAAGCAAAGAGGACAACCAAGAAATCGCTTCCCTAGGTTTCTGTCAGTATATGATGTAAGCAAATGAGCAACATTTTCACAGAAACATAACTTTCCATGGGTTATGGTCGACAAAGTTATGTTGTTACTTGATGACGACATTAGCCCCGAAAGGTGCATTTCTGAAGTAAGCATTCTCATATTAATAGAAAAAATAAAGAGAATAACTTCTTTCTAAATTGTTGAGGATTGTATATAATAATGATATTCTACCTTATGTATTACTAACTCCTGCTTTGTCCATTAGCATAGGACAATTCCTCTTGTCGTGCCCAACTTTTGGCATCCTCGACAAAGGCAACCTTCACGCTTCTTGGCTACCAGTTACAAAGTGGATTTAAATCTTTTAGCAGTCCTTCCTTTAGTTTTTACAACATGTGGATCATGTAGTATAATAGGATTCTCTTCAGTATTAGTAACATGTACAAGTAAATTATCTTCACTACGATGTACTATCTCTTCATTTGATAGATTAGAACCATCCTTTTCTTCTATCTCCATTACTGACATTGTTGTTAAGATATTTTCCAAGCCTTCTTCAGCAACACTAAATAACTTATAATTTATGCAAGCTTTAACTGCAATCTCAGACCACTTCTTAGATAGTTTGTGTCATCTCTCTAAAATAAAATTCTCAACATTAGAAATAGCATGTATAAAAATTTTTCTTTTGGTCTTTTCGTCCACCGCTTTAAAATATGTGAATCAAGCATATGCACGATATCTCATAAATGAAGCATAGCAAGAATATGCCGACAAACAAAACCATGAAATTCAAAACCCAAGCATGTGCAAAATGCCATTTTTTCTCATTGTCCTATGCAATCCTTACTTTGTCTTCTTCTCTATTCTCATCTTGAACTCTTCATTTTTATCCAAGGGCCCATCTATCTCTTTAAACATTACAACATAATATTGAGTTGCAACTACTTTTTCTTGAAATTCATTAAAGATCTCTTTGCCATAAATCTTACTCATGTTTGACTCGATCATATATGAGGTTGCCAATGCAAGTGTGCCATTAGTAGCACAATCATCTTGAAGTTCAGCATGTCATCTTCTCTTAACAGCCTAATCATACACTTCTACAAATTCAAGTAGTTTTCTACAATTTACAAACTTGTCAAATAATGAATTCATACTCTCAGAACACCCTGTGGTAGTCATCCCTGCCAAAAAAACATGCCTAACATATGCAGGAACCCAATTTTATGAATTTTATATAAGCTTTGCAACCATCCATTTTGTTCTACTTTAAATTCTAACATAACACTACTCCAAGTAGATTCAAAATCTTCTATACCACCAGTATTATAGATGTAGTTTGATTACTGTAACTTAAAAGACGGATATTGATATATAACTATAATCGACTTCTTATGAAACTTTTTATTTCGATGCTAAATGCATATGACATGCTGGGTTTCTGGAAATGTCTCTTTTACAACTGCTAAAACTGCAACATTTTGATAAGTTATAATAGCTTTTAGAGGTACACCACCCATAGTTGTAAGTCATGTATTAAATAACCATTTAAAATCCTCCTTTGTTTCACCAAAAAGGAGGCCCGCCCAAGCAATATCGACCATTTATGATGGATCACTCCAACAAATGGGTTGTGAGACCCTAGAAATTCTAAAAAGGAAAGAACTATTTTATAGTGTATGAAAGAACTATATATGTATGATTTGTAAAATAAATAGAAGAATCATGATTGGTGTGGAGGAATTGAGTATCATGAAATATAGGAAGAAATTTTAGTGCTAAAGAAGGTCAGAATGCATGATAGGTGGGCCGCATATGCTTCTTATGGTATGCACTACCGGGGTCCTATGAGGGGTGGAGCTTAAAAGCTCCGCCAACCCCATCTTTCAGCCCTAGCCATTTCCATCCTTCCCTCTTGTGCCCCAAAGCCTCAAAGCACATTGTTTCTTAAAGGAATTGAAGTTAAACTTTCAGAAGATTAAGAGTTAAAGAATCTGTAGCAAATCATCAAGAAGAAAACTTCATATTCAATGATTTAGAGAGGTGACAGTTGCAGAAAGTACAAGGGTTTTGGATTAGAAGCTTGGATTGTGGACTTTGAGTTGAGAAATTAAGAGGTAAGCTAATTGTGCTAGTGATTAACCTATTCTACTTGATAGATCATTGGAATTTTAGTTCATAAAGCAGGATTTTATTGTTGGAAGAGTAGAAATTGGGGAAATAAGAATTCAGTAGTGAAGTGAATTTTTTGAATGTAGATCTTGGTAGGAATTTAGTTCGAATGCATTTGTATGTAATTTAGAATGGAAATCTCAACATATGGATAACAAATATATGAAAATTTGAAAACTACATTATAGGTGTTTGATGAAATAGGACTGAGGATAATATATCATGTTTAACTTTTGTTAATTATTCCATAATCATATTTTGATTGAGTTATAGATAAGTAATTAATAAAATCCTAATTAAGGTAGTGTTATGAAACTAGAATGAAATTTGCAGTGACTGTTCTCTATAGACAGTGAATGTAATTGAATGCTCATGAACTATATGTTTAAATATAAGATTTTTGAATTGTGAAGGAAATCTTGGAAATACACAAATTATAACTAAAGAGAAGGTGTATTAACAAGGTAAGCAAGTTTATTTGCTTAAATACTTCTATTGAATTTGGGATCTTTCAATATTAATATTATTATTGTTCAATGGTGTTATGAGTTAAATTTGGGATAAAGTTAGTATATTATACTTTAGATATGTACAAATCAAATAGATTGTGTAGTGAGAAGTTTGGAAAGAAGAAGAATTAAGTATGGATGAAAGAAATGAATACAATTAGGAAGTAATTCAGTGCATGTGAAGTATTATGAACTTCACTAAATGTTATGAACTCACTACATGAGATAAATGGGATAGTATTGTGTTTCGACGCGTCGCGGAGAAGCGCGCTCAAGAAGTCAGATTAGGCATAGTAAATAATGAGGAAGAAACGAAATGCGAACGGAACGTCATGACCGGG